>JAKOGI010000226.1:310000-360000 GCA_029747015.1 Carnegiea gigantea
ATATATATATATATATATATATATATATATATATATATATATATATATCCAATGCTATTATTGTACGTAATCACTCATAAAAATAGCACATCAATCACTCACTTGCCTTGCTGAAGAGTCTAGACGAATTAATCATTAGGGCACATCAAGTAAATTTCAAATGGCAACAATTATGTAAGAGCATGTGACTGAACAAAGTACAATTTCATGTCTGCAAACTTACCAATAGATTTTGAGGCTTGATGTCACGATGACAGACACCAATACAACGATGAATGTATGACAAGGCTCTGAAAATCTGCCAGTTGTCAAATGAATATCATTATTAGCCGCATGAAAAGAAGCACAACAATGCCAAAAAAAGGGGAAGAAAAAGCAATTGAAGATGCATAGCCTCCAAAGGTTGAAACCAAGAACAGTAGACTATCAAAAATCATGGAAAAGAACAACTATAGTATGCACTTGAAATCCTAAGAAAGGTACCTGGTATGTGTATAGTTTTACATAAATCAGAGGCATCCTCTGGCTCATCTTATTGTAGTGCTTTATCACCCGATGGACTGTTTCAGGGACATACTCGAGAACCAAATTGAGGTAGAGTTCATCCTTATCAGTAGTTGAAAAGAAGCAATGCTTCAAACAGACGACATTTGGGTGGTCAAGAAGACGCATTGTCTGCAACTCACGATTCTTGTATCTCTTGTCCTGAAGAACCTTTTTTATGGCCACAGTTTCACCTGTTTCTAAGCACTTGGCCTAAGCATATTTATGAAAACAAGAGTTAAAAAGCAAGCTAAGTATTTGCACACGGGCTAATGATATAAGCTCTCAGCCATCGAAGCAGACTTTACCTGAAACACAACTCCAAATGATCCATGTCCAACGACACGCTCTGCCATGTAACTAATGGTCTGAAATTATGGCCAAAGAGAAAGGAACCAGATAAGTAGATGTTTTGGTTCTATAACTCCATGATACGAAGGCTCAAAATGCCAGTATGCAAACAGACCAAAACCAGCAATATCGAATATTCATGACCACATGCAAGGAGTCAGATGTGGACAACCAATTTACTGCGATATTTACGGATAAATAAACTTTTACCACTCTACCTGCTTTGGTTGGCCATTCCTTCCACCAATTGTTGTCACTATTATATGCCCCGTCTCAGTACCATTACCATCTACAACCGTTGGTTCCATGTCCTGAAATATTTAAAGATCCAATCAGCAACTGATAACAAGCATATCAAAACATACAGCCAGAAACAAGAGAGAAATCACCCACCTTGTCATCTCTGATTTTCATTTCATTCATTTCCTCTGGAAGCCTATCCACAGCATTACTACTAGATTCTCTCAAACCAGAGGTAGGTGCCACTCCTACCGAAGCCATTTGCTCAAGGTGTTCTTCTAACCCAGCTCAATCACTCATACGTCTAATGGGTCAAACCAGCAATAGTTAGCAAGGTTATAAGTTACCTCTATCAAGGACCTCAAATAACAATACAGAACACATTGAAGTCCCACAATGCAACCCTGAGCATCTGAAAAATGACTGAAGCAGAGACTGCAGCAAGGCTGATGATACTGTGTCCTTTATTTAGCCAAATACGCATCACTTAGACATCTATCTACCCTTAAAGAAAAGGGTAACAGGAAAATGGGGACTGAAGGGAGAAGCAAGGATGGGTATCAGCTGTGTTACAGTGAAAGACACACTTCAGTTCATTATCTAACTAATTGTTGCAAAAGCTAAAGAGGTTTACTCTTACAGATAGATAAACATGCAAACAGTAGCCAACCCTACTTTGCATATATACAGCTAAACACAAATGGGCATGAAAACCAGACATAAAGCACAGCAATAATCATGCTGATCATCCTTATGGCCCCCCCATTTCTTTGAACCCAGATTAGCAGCTCCTGAAACCAAGAGAAGCTGGCTGAAGCCACCGAACAGTGAACAGCTCTTAAGGTGAGGTTATCACAAATCAGTCCTTATTGCTCAACAATTTGATGGGCCAATACCCATTTGCTAAAGAAAGGAACTTTATCCATTCATAGCTCAACTCTTGTTGAGATTATGGCCTGCCTCTATTCCAACCCCACCAAAAAAAAAAAAGGGAAAAAAAGGGGAAGCACCATCATCAAAATAAACCTTTTAAATGCAGGCTGAAAGAGCAGAAAGAAATCATGAGACTAATAATTTCTCAATGAAAAACATACCGGATATTAAAATTGAAATCTCAGCAGAAAGCAATCAACGAGCAAACAAACCTTTAAAACCGTACCCAACCAACATACCATACACAGATCTAAATTACCCGGAAAAGGCAACGATTCAAACCCTAAAAAAGAGAAGAAGATTGACGAATCTAGCAAAAATTCAACATAAAATTAAAAAACAAAACACAGGAAAAGCATACCGATGGAATGCGAAAAGGCCAGAAAACGAAGATCACAATTCACAAAGGCCGGTGATGCCCGGAAGAAGAAAAATCAGCGGCGTGGATCAACTTAGGAGAGAGAAACAGACAGAAGAGAGAGAAAGGGGGATTGAGATTACGAGAGAGAGAGAATTGGGGAATTTCCCAGTAGTTTTGTTATCGGTGGCGTTTTCCGCCTTTTTCTTAGGTGTCATTATGTGATGGACGACAGTCAAAGTTTAAGTAAAATATTTAAGTATTTATTTTCCATTTAATATTTGCACTTTTTAAACTTTTTAAGTAATTTATTGTGCTTGAATATAATAAAATCTGTCATTTAAGGCCTGTTCTTTCGTAAGTAAATTGGAGGTAAAAGAATGAAATAGGTTAAGGTAGATTGAAGTAAATTGAGATAGGTTTAATTTTTTAGGTGATAAATTAAATTTTATTAAAATAGTTGAAGTAGGTTGATATTGGTATTTAGAATTGACCCACGGAAAAAACAGGGTCTAAGGCTCGTTCTTTTTGTTGATAACTGTCAATTTATCAATTTCAACTAATTTTAACTTATTTTAATCACTTCAATTAATTGCGACCCAGCTTCAATCCACTTCTCACCATTTTAACCAATTTCTATCCATCATATAGAAAAAGTTCAACCTATTTTCACCCACTTCGATTCACTTCTACCAATCTCAACTAATTTCACCTATTTTTTAACCCACTTAAACAAAAAACTACCCACATTAATATATTTCTACTAATTTTAATCAATTTTATTCATTTTTTAATTCATATTTTCCAATGAAAAGAATAAGCCTTTACAATGTGGCAGTGGTGTTTGGTTATTTTAATGATTTTGATTAGCAATTTTAAAATTTAATTGGAATAATCCCTTTTGTAGAAGGATAAGCCTTTTGGAACTTGACACACCCAACTCCAATTATTCTTCGTAAACGAGTTCATGAGGCATTGTCCCAAATTATTAAAGCAAATAATTTAAATGCTCTTAATCATCTATTATATTAAAAAAAAACCAATGCACCATATTAAGTTGTATATGATTATTTGATACCTCGCTAATCAATTACAGACTACATAGATTTCCTTTTAATATACTAGTGTAAACCCGTGTTATATAGACGGTACATGATGAAATAGACCTTTATAATATATATATTGTTGAATAAATAAATAAATATCAATACATAAACAATTGATATCAAATTTTAGAAAAGATAAGACGATAAGTAGCAACTGAAAAAAAAATAAAACGTCATCAATTTTATACATAGCAACTGCGTTTTAACCTCTTAACGATTATCTATTTTGTACTCCTGCACAAAGAAAGGGACAGAAAAAAAACCTATTGAGATTCATCTTTCATTTTCTCCCCTTCTGTTTTGAGGTCCCAAATTAGTTACAACCAAATTGATCTCAGACTAACTTACTTCATGCTTTTAATTTCAGTCCACATACTTTTTGCATATGTGCAGGCTGGGAAGGGGGCGTTAGGCAGTGATGCATTGAGCAACTTTGTAAGATTTAAATTATAAATTCATCTACAGCAAAATGACACGAATAATAAGTGGGGTAAGTAAAGGAGATTTGCAAACTTCATCAATTAGAAAAAACTTGGGGAGGGGCTATTAGATTGTCTTTCAATTCATCATGGTAGATGTTACAGAGATACTCTAAACTATTGGTCTTCAAGTAAAAAATCTAAAATTGAGAAGAAAAAAATGGTAATCTCACCAACGATTATGAGGCCAACAAAGTGAGATAATTTTTTTTCTATATTTTGTGTAGGTAAAGGTCAATGGTTCCATGTATTAGGAGATTTTATTGCTTAAGAACCAAGTATAGTCGAAAATATATACGGTTCACCTATAAGGTGCAACCAAAAAGTAAAATTGGGAGAACATAACCTTTCAATGTTATATTATTAGGAGGCCAACATAATGAGATATGAAGTTGTATATTATTTACCAGAGATTTAAGTAGTTAAACTTTGAATCCTTGCAGTGCTTCACAATTATGGTAAAATTTACGTCGAACACAGAAGTACACATTAATAGTTATCAATTTATTAGTCTTTAGATTATGTATTTGATAGATTGGAATAATAATTCATCCTATAAGGTTTTACCTTTTTTATGACTGTCAATTTCCGGTGCAAGGAGGACCGATAAAGGAGGTTACTATGTGTTTTGATATGCCACAGAATTTAGTTAAATGAAGAGAATTTGAGTCCTCTAAGGGCACAGGAAAATTGGATAATTGTCTGAGTTTTTTTGTTTTTCAAGAATAGGATTATCATGTATGGAGATTTTTTTTTAAAGAAAATAAGAATAAACGGTGGTTTTATCACATATAGCTGACATAGGAATATAAGATTATGATATATGGACATTTTTTAAAAATAAAATAAAGAGATATTTTATCACATATAACCCACATAAAATTATCATGTACGAATATTTTTTCCTTTAAATATAAATGAAAGACTATCCAACCGACCCTTCCCAAGCCCTGTTTCAACCGACCTTCATTCTATAACCTTATTATCGAAAAATAATGCACCAATTATCTAGTTAATTAGCAAAAAATCCAAAATTAGTAACATAAAAATTTTGAACCAATTATCAATAGCATGAGATAAAAACTAAAATTTCAAACCTAATTAGTAAAAATAAAAAAATGATCAATTAATTATTAGAGAAAAATAAATTGATTAAAATGAATAAAAATGAACCAATATCATGGGGATTATTTGCCCGTCTTTTATCAGATAAAAGGATTATCATCTATCCTTGTCACATATATAACCAAAATTATGGATTTTTTTTAAAAAGTAAAAATAAAGAGGTGTTTTGTTTGGAGATGGTACATTTCTTGAACTTTAAATCAACGACTTAGATTTAGTATACAAATAATTTTTATAGTTGATATTATATCAAATCCAACAAATCACTCTCGTTGTAGTATTTTAGGGTTTCCCAAAGATTTCTATTAATATAGTATAGATAGGAAAATATGATTTTTAGTTTTTGAGATGGAAGGTCTCATGAATATTCTTATGAGTCTTTCAATTTTTTCATAAGTTTTGTCATCAAATCTAACCCTAAGAAAACCTAGAAATTATTTAATATTCTAAAAAACTTAAGTCCTCCAACCCCCCAAAAAAATTATTTGTCAACAAAAATTAAAATGCATTTCAAGAGGTTTATCCTAGACGCCTTCTAAATATTATGCTTTTTTTTTTTTCCCCTCATTCATCTTTAATTCTATTGATTTGTTTATTCCAAAAAATTCTATCCACTAGTTCACGTACGTATGGATTCTAATTTATTTCATGTCTCATTTTTCATTGTTGTACTAAGTAAATTTGATTGTGTTAAGGTAGGTCTTTTTTAACTCTAAAATTTACGGGTTTTTAATAGATAAATATAACTGCATGTGCAAATCACTCTCGCTGCAACATTCTATGGTTTTTCAAAGATTGCTATTAGTATAGTATAGATAATTTGAGAGTATATATCTATTTTATTTATAACACTCCATATGATGATTTATCTTGGTCACTAGTGCGCCTTTTTTTAAAGGAAACCATTTTTAAGAATTATGCAATTAAGTATATTTTTGACGCATAATATGAGGGATGAACTAGTATGGATGCCTATTAGGAAGTTTCTTATATAACGCGAGCAATAATAAAGTATATATATGTTTTTTTGGGTAAGTAGAAACCTATGCTAGATAGCCCTTCTTTCAAGGGTTCTACCTACGTAATCGTTCCGGATAATGCATGTAAGCTCGGATGACGGGGAGGTGGAAAAAGTTTAATCATCCTTAAGCAACAACCCCCTCTTAGCTTTAATAAAGTATGTTTGAAACGTTTGTACTAATTTTCTTGAACCAAAAGAAGGGAGAGATCAAAGTCGTCGAAGAATTAGCTTTAAAAAAATATCATCTTACTTTAAGTGTGTACTTTTGCGTGAAGTGCAAGGGCCACAATGACATAGTAGCTCATGCTTAAGCACAACGAAAAATTATCAACACATTCATGGCATAGTAACTAGCTCAGTTATACAAATGAGTTGTGCCCCATGCTTGTGTCGGGCATTTTTAGAGACACTATCTATTGTACTAGTTGACATCCACTGAAACGAATACATGTCTCAGTGTGCATGCCACATCTTAAAGAAAATCACGTCATTTTTTTAAATTTTTATGGGACAATAATGTAAAACCAAAATATTGTTGAGCCAGTTTAGTTATATTTAAGTTAACAAATTATCTTAAAGTGGGTAAGGATGAGTTTTGGGCAAATAAAGGAGAAATTAATTGGTTAAAAGCCATGTGGCATTTAGAATAGACATCAAACTCAAATGAGCACAAATCTACAATAACAAAATAAATATTTTGCCTAAGAAAAGTAATTGATTAACGTTAACCATGTTTTTTGGATTTATGGGGGTGTTTGGTTGCAAGAACTTTTTGGAGAAAAAGAGTTTTTTGAGGGATTTTACCTGTTTTGATTAGTCAAAACAGCTAAATTAGTGTTTGGTTGCAGAGCTGTTTGAATCCAAAAAACTCTTTCTCAAAATGCTATTTCCATCAGTTGGGAATAGCTATTTGTGAAAATGACATTACTACCCAAGAGTTTGAAAAAATTACACCATATGCCATTAGCCTTTTATCGTGATATTTGATGTTGTGTATTATTTGAATTTAATCTATCCAAGATTAAATCATTTGAATATATAAATTTCAATTTATAATAATAAAATATGTGGTAAATAACAAAATAATATTTTAAGACATAATTATCGTGTAGCTCAATATACACAAGTTGAAAAGAAAAAAAAAGATTAATAAGAATACAAATTATGAACTAGTAGTAACAAATTAAGGTTTTACCAATAAAGTTAATTTGTACATATGACATCAATTTTATTCTTTTTGGAAAGAAAATAAGATAACTAATAAATGAAAAAGTTATTTTAAATTAAACAGTAATTTAGAGATAAGGGCATAAATGAAGTTTTACTGAATATCTTTTTTAAAAACAGTTAATTTTATCAAACACTTCTTTTATAAATCACTAATTCAAACAGCTAATGCTAATAACTAATTCAAACAGCTAACAGCTAACAGCTGTTTGCCAAACAGGCATATAATAACTACTTATTGGTGCTTATTGCTGAAATATGCTACTCATGATGAATAATGCAGAAACATGTAAAATCATACTAAATCATGCGAAAATATACTGAATCATGTTGAATCGTAATTGTAATTAAGCCAAGAATTGCATTTATAAAGTTATTCAAATGTGTGCACACAAAAATGAGCTTTGGTGAATGCAGATTTGTTTATCTTGTGATAGAATATACATATATCCGAATGAGTTATGCACATATACTACAACTATTGTAAATTGATTTATGAATGACATTTTTAATTGACATGTGCGAGATACAAATAATTTGCTAATATATTTACTGTTTAAATTCGCTTTAATGTTAACACAAAATCTGCTTGCACTGTTAGATGTAGCGGATTACATCGTTAGTTCAATTTTGAAAGTGGAAGTCGTTAGCTATATTACAATAAATTGGAGCTGGAAGACGTCAGTCAAAATAGCTAATTTTTTACTGCAAATATTTCTTGTCCAAAATTGTGTCAATTTTATGTAGGTTTTTAAAATAATTATGTAATTTTAGAAAATTAACAAAAAATTCATGAAACTAAATAATATAATATGTCTTCGAAATAATAGCGCTTTTAGAATGAGAATAATATTCATACTTTAAAATATAAGTAATAGTATGAAACATTTTAGGAACGTAATGCAACATTTTTTTTCAACATTCAATGGATTTAACAGTTACAAAAATAAACTCATTTACACTATCTGTAAAATAAGTATAATTATTGATAAACAATGAGGTGGTTTAGGTTTAATCACAATCTAATTTATAATTACTTTTTACAAATGCTTAATGTTGCTAAATTATATTGGATTGCGCTGAATGGTGCTCAATCGTGATAAAATGTACCGAATGTTAATGAGAAGTATTTATAATAAGCTGAAACCAATGTGCCCGCAACCTTAGGAAGAAGATCCATAGTTTTAGCATGTTTTCTTGTCAAAAACATTCATCTATTATTGTAAATCCTACCTAAAGAGTTGACATCCACAGGAAACTTGTAGTGAAATCAATCAACAACTTGATCCAAAATTTGACACCAAATCTGACACATATATTAAACTCCCCAAATGAGAGACACACTATCACACAAACCAATTCGCACAATTGAAAAGAGGAAATTCAACATGTGAAAAAGAAAAGCACTAACAAGTACGTTAATATTAAAAAGATTAGTGTTTATCACCGACAAAATCAACAACAGTGGTCCCTCTTAACAACAATTAGTTAGGGTTTTTGTGAGAGAAACTGAGGAAGAGGTCAGAAAAGGAGGAGGTTAGAGTTTTTCAGCAGGGTTAAGATGGCTTCCTAATTTGATTAGGTGGCTATTTCCCTAATATATGCTCCACGGATAGATTTTAATGAGAAACATCCCACTTTTGAAAAGGGTGGAATGTTGATAGGAAGTGACCTTGGTCCAACCTACCATTGAAATCAAGATGTTTTGCTTAATTTTGGCCCTGTTTGGTAAATAATTATTAGCTTTAGATATTTGTATTAGCTATTAGCTGCTTGTATTAGCTGGTTGTAGAAGAACTGTTTGATGAAATTAGTTGTTTGTAACAAAATTGTAAGACAAAAAGCTAATCCTCCAAAAAACTATTTGTATTAGCCTTTTCAAATTAGTTTTTTGGACCCAAAAAGCTATTATCTCAAATACCTAAATTAGCTTTTTAGATAGGTCAAATAGTTAATTTTGATTTAAAAAGCTTTTTTGTTAAGAACCAAAAAACACTCCAAAAACCTGTTTATCAAACATCCTCTTTACCACCATAAATTAGATATTTTCAATTACTTGCAACTTTTTTGGTTTCTTTCAAATTCATTTCAGTTTTTCCCAACTCTTTCGAAATTTCTAGTAATTTTTTTAAAAAAAAAAACCCTTCTTTAAGCACCTCACAATTTTCGTCCACTATCAACGCTATTCTTTAGCTAAAATGAATAAATTTTTAAAGTTTTATATGAATAAAATCGTGCATAATTTAAAGATTATATCAAATGAGAGTTGTTCTTTTTAACTTATTATAAATACTTATTATTAGCATTCAGCAGTAATCAGTGCTCATCAATATTGAGCACTAATTTACATTCATAAATACTTAGTCATATTTTCTAATTATATTTTTCTATTATTCGACATTGATCAATACTAATCAATACCAATCAGTATCCATCAACACTGATTAATAAAAAGTTACCTATAAGATGTCGAAAGCATGAGATCTACACCCCGACATTAACAAAAGATATATGGGGCCTTAAAGGCTGATACCCCTTGATTTTCAAATGTATGTTTAGTCATTGACTAGTTTGTCTGTGCAATACTCGAGTATTTTTTGGAAATCCATTTTTTTGACCATTTCAAAATTTTATTTATGATTTTGACAAATTAATTCAAAAAGTCAGGAAATTTTCAAGAAAAATGTGGACAAGAAAAGTTTGGCACAATGATGATGACAATTGAGATGGGCACCCGCTTTGTCAATCTCCATAAAGCACAGTACTAGATGTTTTTTTAAAATTACTTTATCATATTATTGGTTATTGAATTATAAGTAATCCAAAAATATGTTTTGTTATTATATGTCTATGGTATCCCTCTTTAGTGCAATTTTATATTGGGTTGGGGAGACAAGCATAGTGTGAGGTAATGATTATGGATAGGCTATTTTGGCTACTAAAGAAATTTTAGGATCTAAAAAAGTTTTTGATATTAATAATTATTATAGTTCTGACTTTTTGTTCATTACAAGACTGGTGCATATGCTGCTCTCATTTGGAATTTTTTATTTTCTTTTTTGTGCCTTTGTTTTCCTGAAGTTACTTTGTAGTGTATTCATGGCTTGTTGTAAAAATAGTTTTCTTGCAAGGCTTTAAGAAAGATACATTTGTTTAGTCAGAAAAGAAAATTAATTAATAAAAATTCATATCACATCTAATGAAAATCACCCGATAAGAAAAATTCAAAGCATCAACTCTATTTTTAAGATCCAAAAGTTAACAGTGCATATATTGTTCTCTAGATATAAATTTGTAGCATCATTCCTGCCATTAACTGCGTTCTTGAATATCATTGCATTTATTCCTGAGCATTAGCCATATTTAGCATACATAGAGCAGGTATCTATTCGACATCATATATTATGCTTGAAAAAGAAGATCCCTACGGTAAAAACATAAAAAATTCCACTATCAATCCAACTATCTTTCATAATTTGATACCTCCATATCTATGAAAACTCACACGAAGGCAAGCCAAACCTTACACTGAGGCAAGGGTACAAAGCCCTCATTAGAAGAGGAAATCCTAATTCTCATGAAATGATATTTTATTGAAAAGATATTCCTAATGATTTATGCACTTATACACTGAATAGAACATTTAAAGAGCAGAAAATTAAAGCTTACCACTAATAATTACGACGGACAGCACTCCAAGATGAAGAAGACAACTAGATTTTTCTTCCCTTATATGAGGCAGTATGCGAGAGAGGCTACAGTTACTCCCACTCTCCCACGTACTTAATTTGTATGCTAAATGTAAGAAGATACACAAATTTTGAGTATTACTCAGAAAAACAAAAGATCATTCACTAAAAAATATCGGGTTCACATGTAGACGAAGAATTAGAAGCAAAAATAAGTCACACAATCGTTTTTCTTCATCATTATTTTTTTGGACAAAAGGAAACTTCATAATAAAACTACTTGTAAAGGCCATAAAATTCTTCTATTGCACCTTTAAGCATGCTCTCTCCTAATATGTATTGTTTATTCCAACATACCTATCGAGAAGGTAACATGGCAGCTGATTGGATAGCAAAGTATGGTTGTATTATTCGTTCATCGTCCATTTTTTATTTTTCCTTCCCTTCGTGTAGGGAATTTCTTTCCATTCTCGTAGATGACAATTTAGGCAGAATTCTTGCGAGAAGGGCTGTCTAAATTCCTTGTACTTACCTTTTCCAAAAAAAAAAAATGACAAGTCTTAGGCTGACTTCAGAATACTCCCAACAACGATATTACGCATGAAAGTTTGGTTTTCCTCGGGGATCAAAAGAGGGGCTCGAGTTTAGAGAAAAATTTTATTACCAACATCCAAACAAACGAGGCCAATAGACCCCTACAAGGTCGTCCATAACCAAATGTTAGTTGGAGGAGGGGAATCTAGAAAGAGGGAAAAGAATTACAATTTGGACATCCAACTTAATAAGATCTTTAGCTACCCAATTCGTCTCTTTGAACTTGTCACTGAGCTTAACCTTCCAAGAATTGCTTATCACAAGGCTTCAACACATCCTGGTAACAAAATTGTGTTAAGAAGCATCACACAAAATCAATTTCACTAATAAGCCCATAACCATATTAAAAACCCTTTTGTTAAACACATGAACTTCATCATACCCTAAACATTATGACAATCACAAGGACTCGAGGCAGAGGAAACTTTCACCAAATAGCTAGAGAATAAAATGATGACAAAATTATATTCTAAGATAGATCAAAGATTGTCCCATCAATTTTACTTACTCTTCGTTTATTTGAATTATGAAAAAAAGCGAATTCTTCAAATTCAACTTATTTACAAATTACATGCTAGCTACAAACAATTTTATTTTGAGTAATACATTTATATAACAAAATAGTAACTAAATAGGCGATTCCAACAAAGAATTGAAAAGTTATAATAATCTTGTTTCAAATGTAGGGATCCATTTATGTTCTAAGATGTTAAACTAAGCCCTGTTCTTTTCGTTGGTAAATTCAAATTTATCAACCTCAATCAACTTCTACACATCACCTCACTTCAACCCACTTCATAAATTTCAATTAAGAAAATACCAACTTCGACCATGTTCTTTTCATGGGTCAATTTTAAAATACCAATCTCAACCCGCTTCAACCCACTTCAACTTACTTCAACCCACTTCAACCCATTTCAACCTACTTCAACTCACTTCAACCCACTTTCACTATTTTAACAAAGTTTAATTTATCACATAAAAAAATTAAACCCATAACAACCTACTTCAACCTACCTCAACCTACTTTACCCTTTTATTCACCTCAATTTACCTACGAAAATAACTGGCCCTTCAGCCAACTTCAACTTATTTCAACCTACTTCATTCAACTTTAACCCACTTTATATTATTTTAACCAACTTCTACCCATTATACGCACAAAAAAAAATCAACTAACTTCAACCAACATTAATCTACTTCAACAAAAAAATACCCACTTCAATCTATTTCAACCAATTTCTACCAATCTCACTCAACTTCATCCATTTATCAATCTATATTTTTCATCGAAAAGAACAGGCCCTAAAAGAGGAGACCAAATAAAAAAGTGATACTTGGAAGCACAACGTGGGTGACGTTTGTTAAACTAAGCCCTATTTTTTTCGTTAGTAAATTCAAATTTATCAAACTCAATTAACTTCAACACACATCACCCTACTTCAACCCACTTCACAAACTTCAATTAAGAACATACCAATTTCGACCTTGTTCTTTTCATGGGTCAATTCTAAAATACTAACCTCAACTCGCTTCAACCCACTTTAACTTACCCCAATCCACTTCAACCCATTTTAACCTACTTCAACCCGCTTATACTATTTTAACCAAGTTTAATTTATCACATAAAAAAATTCAACCCACTTTAACCTACTTCAACCTACCTCAACCTACACCCTTTTATCCACTCCAATTTATCCATGAAAAGAACTGATCCTTCAGCCAATTTTAACCTATTTCAACTTACTTCAATCAACTTTAACCTACTTTCTATTATTTTAACGAACTTTTGCCCATTATACACAAAAAAAATAAATCAACCAACTTCAACCAACATTAATCTACTTCAACAAAAAAATATCTACTTCAATCTATTTTAACCCACTTCTATCAATCTCACTCAACTTCACCCATTTATCAATTTATATTTTTCATCGAAAAGAACATACCCTAAAAGAGGAGACCAAATAAAAAAAGTGATACTTGGAAGCACAATGTGGGTGACATTTGTTAAACTAAGTCCTGTTTTTTCGTTAGTAAATTCAAATTTATGAACCTCAATCAATTTCAATACACATCATCCCACTTCAACCCACTTCACAAACTTCAATTAAGAAAATGCCAATTTCGACCCTGTTTTTTTTGTGAGTCAATTCTAAAATATCAACCTCAACCTACTTCAATCCACTTTAACTTACTTCAATCCACTTCAACCAATTTCTACTATTTTAACCAAGTTTAATTTATTACATAAAAAATTCAACCTACTTCAACCTACTTCAACCCACTTCAACCTACATCAACCTATTTAATCCTTTTATCCACCCAAATTTACCTACGAAAAGAACTTGGCCCTTCAGCCAAGTTCAACCTATTTCAACCTACTTCAATCATCTTTAACCCACTTTCTATTATCTTAACCAACTTCTACTCTTTATACACAAAAAAAATAAAAATCAATCAACTTCAACCAACATTAATCTACTTCAATAAAAAAATATCCACTTTAATCTATTTCAATCTACTTTTACTAATATCACTCAACTTTATTTATTTATTAATCTATATTTTTCATCGAAAAGAACAGGCCTTAAAAAAGGAGACCAAATAGAAAAAGCGACACTTGGAAGCACAATGTGGGTGACATTTGTTTGCTATAAGATAAAGGAGAATACAATATGGGTCGGAAAATGGCCCAAAAATGTCAAAAAGATGCAACAGCCTTCTTTAACCTTTAGTTAGCCGGCAACAACATATCCGAATATTCTGATCTTGCCGCTCTCAGTCAAATAAGAAAAGGACAGCCTAACCCAACAATAATACTTGGCACATAAATTCATGCTTGACTCTTAATGTTTGTTTGACCCTTAAAATCATATATCATCCGAGAGATAACCAAAGGACAACTCAATGTATAAACATCCCGTATTCATGTAGAGTTTGAAAAAGAGCTGCAGCTCAAGGGGTGAATTGTAGGCAGCCTAACCTGACTTTGTCAGTAACTGATTTCACGGTTCGAACCTGTAACCGTTTGGTAACACGAAGACAACCTTACCGTTACTTCAAGACTCCCTTTTATCTTAGAGATAACTGAAAAGATAGAAATGACATCAAAATCAATCATCATTCAACAGTTATTCAATTAGCAGTCATAGACTTTCTTGGGCCAATCCATTGTCTACATTGCTCTTGTCATGCCAACTTAAATTGTGGATAAAAACACAAATTATTTCATTTTAATTTACCGTAGTCGTAGATGCTAGCTTAGACTTATAGTTATACCGTCGTCGAATTTTTTGTTTAATTTTTTAACGTCAAACATAAATAATCATATGAATGATGCCAATGAGAGAGAATCCTATGAGATTTAGCTTTATATGACATTTATTTCTTGACAAATTGACTGTACAGGGCCATTTTTTCACTTGTCATAAATAATGAAATTATTCATTGTCGATGAAATTATTCATTGTCGATGACTGGTAATGAATGCTGATGAAAGTTAGTACTAACAATAAGTTGTAATGAATATAACGTCCAACAAGTGACAAATTAGAAAGGGGAACTCCTAAACAAAGGCATGCTTCTCTTTTCTTTTCCTTCTTTTTTTTGTGGGTTGGGTGTAGAGCTAAGAAACGAATCGGGTCATGTCGACCCATTTAATAAACGAATTGATTTCATGTTGGCCTTGAAAATAACTTAACTTTACTCAAAACTAAAAAATAACAAGTTTTCACACTAACTGTCAAATCATGTCAACTTCAGATCAAAATCGATTCGATTCGAGTTGGGTTCGTGTTTCTCTCAGTAACTTTGGATCGGATTCGTGTCGTGTTATCGTGTCGAGTCACACTTTCCCAGCGCTAATTAGGCGTGATGATTTAATACTAGAAAAGACAATCATATAAACATGCTACTTAACCTAATCTAAGAGATGGTAACCCAAGTTTTTCTTGCTTCTGCGAGCAGGTGCTACACTCAATACTACCAACCAAACATCATCCACTGGCTACAGTCTCCTTACCTACGGCCCTATTTACCTTAAGTGATACGACCAGAAAGTTCATAATAGAGATGTACAAGAATAACATTATGGAAAAATCTTCTTTGCAAGTTCTCAGATTTCTGGCCAATGTGTCAATCATAAGTTCTGAATATGACCATATGTCAATCGATATGTGACCAAACTGTTGTGTTAACCATACAGTCCTCTCCAGGGCGAGCAGATCCAACAGTAGAAGTAATTGCTGACCGGGGTTGGGCTGAAATGTTCATATGCTTCTCATCTCCGCTGCATAACAGACAAGACAAGTTCCCCCTTGGACTTCACCTTTTTGCAAGCTTCGTAAATCCAGTTAACATTTCTTAGCTAAGCAGCAATGACAGACAGACAGCAGCCACGATACATGAAAGCCACTGATGGATGAATTCATCACCCACCACTCTGCATGGAGAACTGAGGGACCCGACCAAGGGGAATCACAAGATCCTTCATAATCTCATACTCTTCTGCAGTTATCTGAGCACCTTCAAGCACCTGATGGAAAGACAACGTTCGAAAGCACTAAATCTTATGGATTTGCTTTACATCCAAAGTTATGCATGTGATCATATCCAGAGTTTATGCAGAGATTGAATATACCAAGCATTGGTCAGAGAAACAACGTAAATGATGAACTGATTAGTTGCCCATATTACCACCTAAGATGTATGCAGTTAATTCCATAGGAACAAGTCGAAATCAAGGACTCTCTCTCAACTATGGTGTCCACCTTAAGCACCACCAGAAAGCTCTTTCCCTTGAAATTGTTTGCTCAACTCTATAGAATCTAACCAAATTGTTTCATTAAGTATTGGGTACTGAAAACTTGGCAATAGCTACATAGTGTCACACAAGTGCACAAATAGAGTAAAATAGGTACAGGCAAAGAAACTACAGTTTCCCAACATTGAAAATGGAGAGACAATCTTATTTTTGTAGTACACAACATTCATAACTGATGCAGGAAAAATTGATCAAAGCACAACAATGCTCAGACTGCTCAGCTCACATTCCCTTAAAACTTCACAGCTAGTGACTAAGAACTGGCACCTCATTCAGGGCGGCAGGTCTGCATGTCTGCTTGATACACTTCGATTAGTGCTGTGATACTAGGAAAAGCCTTGCTCTATGGAATATAGAGCTTTAAATATGTGCTGTAATACTAGGAAAAGCCTTGATCTATGGAATATGGAACTTTACATTAGCAACTTATGGCTACAGCTATGAAGCACTGTGTAGATACAGGACATGTCACGATAAGGATATTCTTATCAAGTATGTACACCAACCTTACTGGAAACATTTGTCAATCAGCGATCACATACTCCATACAGATAATCGTACGAAAGGTATCAAGTCATCCTAAGATATATCTCATCTCCGCCAAGAGACTCTTAGCATTGTAGACTTTAACTTATCCATCTCTTTTAAACTTGGCTCTGAACAAAATCTATCACCCAGCAACCCCGCGAATCCTTATCCTTAATATCCATCCCGTCTTTGCCAGTCAAATGTTCCATTTACAAATGTTATTTGCTATTAATAGACACTTAATATTTTGGTCAGTATTATTTTGTTCAATATACTTAAGGGTAAATGTCCCATTTCTCCTTACAATTTGGAAAACGCCTAGCTGTGTTTCTTAATCCTCCATGCCTTCTTCAAGGTTGGAGTATCATCCTAAGCTCCCCAAAATGCTGATCCATAGAATATGAAAATAATTGCAGATTCTTTCCAAAAGCATTCATATTGACATCATTTAATCTGCTTATCATTATTCATAAATCCACATCATCCTCTATCTTATCTACAGAAGCTTTGCTCACATAAAGCCATGCGGGAAGAACAGAGTTGAAAAGTATCTTGACGAACAAGCGGTTGGAACTCAGAAGCTTACTACTCATCACATTTGAACAAGCAAAACTCTCCCCCTCCTTTACGAGCAGCTTACATTACTTGACCTCACAATATGTCATAAGAGGACCAGACATTTAAGTAGAGATTCAAATGGGTAAGCTGAGGCAACTCAGCATGTGCTCGTTACATGTGCGTGCTTGGTTTGACCTGAGGTGGAGCCTGCTTGATTGCATTTCTAAGATGTGGCCAAGGCTAGCTCAGCAAACACCCCCCCCCCCCAAAAAAAAAAAACCATGGTCTTGTGCTTGGGGGTTAAGTCTCTGGTGGTAGCTTAAGACCATCATACAGCCTCGTTTATCCATTATAGTGACCCCCCCCCACCAAAAAAACACACGCACGTGCACATACACATGCAGAGGCGCGATTGTTCTCACATACAAACACGCACAGATTTATGAAGTTTTCAAGATATAGCTAAGGTGTTGGAAGTCAGATCAAAGCTTTCATGGCCCCTTTCTCTTTTCCCTCATCTGATCACTTTCCTCCACCCCTCTATCCCTATCTCCTTATAGATTCAAACTCCAACACCCACTCACTGTCTTCCCAAAACTTTCCCCACCTATTTATGAATTATTCAGGAATCAGCACTTAGATCATGTAATCATGGATTCACATGGCAGCGACGATTTTCACATCAATTTCATGCTCATTGGCCATCACCATGGCCTTGCTAAACAATGATATGGATGCCTCCTTGATTGCAAAGTGCAGACAAGGTGGACACATTATTCTTGGCATGAGAAGACTTCCATATTGTATCGTTCCATTATGTTCGTGCAGAAATACTATCGCAACAGAACGAAGTTTCACTGTTAAAGCGCAGCTGTAAGAACCTCAGTATGGCCGAGTTTTCCCACTCACAAAACACCCAAACCTGATCATCCCATTTGGCACAAATTCTCTTTAATCTATCCTTGTCTTACTATGTACTTCAGAGCGACTTAAGCACCTCTTTCTCAGCCTAGTCCTCGTCAATTAACAGCCACCAAAAATCCTCTCCCATGGTATGCCACATACAAATAAACTAGTCTAATGTTAGGAGGAGTCTTTTCCATCATAATTTCGTGTATACTAATAGTTCCTGTTCCCATCTCCAATTCCTTTTTGGGGGGGGGGGTGATGGTAAGCTGGGACCTTATCTAGGGATTTAATCCAGTGGGCTAACCATCCATCAGGGGGAGTGGGGGTGTTTGTGCCGCAATCCCAGCACAGAGCCAGAATTGGGCTCCCCTAGACCTGAACCTTGGGGGGAGGGGGGGGGGGCTCCCCACCAGGATGCAGCTTCTTGGCATCCTGGCTTCAAACACAAATAAATTTGATCTCTTAACAAGAAATGACGCTGACAGCTCAATTCTGATTTAAGTGGCCACAAGAAAATAGGAGGTGCTTTGGGACAGAAACATAGAATAAGGCCATCTTCGGTTAACAGAAGTCATAAAATAGAGATGGCTACTAACGGTCTTTTATTTTTTTTGGAGGGGGGGAATCAGTGGCCACATTCTGGAAAGAACAAAGAAAGTAACAATTGCTTGTTCTGAAATAAATGAGGGAAAGAGGAGACTCGATAAAAAACCCTGATCATTCACCAAAACACAACACAAGGAACTAAGTGAACAGAACCAACATGTCATTAGCAAGGGATATGCAAAAATCACAACATCGTTACAATTGTGGCAAATTAATTGATAGCACAACTAGAAGTTGTTTGCCACAGCACGCAATTGAAGTTATGTCTTTGCGCTCTCTCTCTCTCTCTCTCTCTATACATATATTAAAGCTTAACTAAAGAAGCAAGCTGTAAGACAGTCATAGTTCATCACAGATCATGTAGGTGAACATTCAACTAAGTGTTTGAGGGGAGAGGTGAGGGGATGGAGCCAGACGCACAAATGAATAAGAATAACGATAAACAAAAAACTCACCTTGGGAATCAAAATTCTCCTGCTTGTCAAGTGTGGAGTAAGTCCAGGAATCCTACAGATTGAGAGAGCATCAATGAACAGAAGAACAATCACTTGCCACTGCTTCAATCTAAATGGAGGGAGTGCCTCCATAAAAGACACTGTCTCCAGAAAGCAGGCCTGAGTGCATCAAAAGATCATCAGAGGCTAAATCATCCAATATAAAGAGCCAAAACAAGGCCAGTGGATTCAGACAGAGAAAGAGAACAAACAAAATAGAAGGGAATGAGACATGCATTTTCAAGAATTAAATATTCTGAACTGATAGGAATGCAGGGTTTAACTGCAATGAAGGTACTAAATATTCTGTGCATATAGGATGTGTATAGCCTTTTGTAGGATGCTATCTTTGCATCCAGTCTTTTGTTAATGAAATATATCTATTCTTTTCCTGATCAAAAAACAAAAGGCACTAAATCCTCAGCCTTCTTTGTGAACACAAAATAGATAATTAAGACTTAAGAGAAATTTTGAACCCCAAAAAAGCACGAGAATGTGACCTCATAGGTCCTGTATGAAACGCCAGATCCAAAGAACCCATGGATACTCCAACAGCAGTACTCATTCCATGGCTAAAGCATCGCTCAACAGAAGAATTTAGAGACAGCCCCCCCCCCCCAGGGCAACCATGGAGAAAAAAAGAAAGCAGTAGCAAAAATCGAAAACTCGGACTAGTTGAACAAAAGATTGGAATGCCTAAAGCCATTCTGCTTTAGTCCAATGGAGAACATCATAAGCATTACACTAGATGCAAAGCCAACAAACCCAAAAGCTAAGACTAACCACTGGTGTACATCCTACAGAAATATCTCTACTTTTGTACGAAGACTGAAACAGAGTATTTTTAGCAGGGAGGTTCACAGCAGTCATCCAATAATTAAAGCAAAACATTCTTTAATTAAATGCAATAATACAGCCTACTACTATATTAATTGGGGCCATACGCCACATCAAATAAATATTGTACAACTAGGCGAAGAAAGCTATTCGAATTGCCAAACCAGGAATGCTTGAACTTTAAAGAAATATATGAATATGAACTGCATGCGAGTAAATTAGATTATAAACATAAACCAACATATCATAAATAGTACCAGTCCTTGCTCCAGAGTAGATACAGGTGTTGGCAGTTTAAGAGCAGCTATCACTCCAGGCAAAGCTCGAGCTAGACAGCCAGCTAGAGTTTGCTTGATTTCTGAAGAACGGCCATCAGGAAGCACCACCTTGCTTGGGTATTCTCTTCCATTAACAAACAGATACTCTTCATGACAACTCTCATCTCTTCCATAGATGTATGCCAGTGACGAGGAAGTCATCCAAGAAAAGAGTGCATTCCACAACATGGCAAAAGGTGATAGCTGAAGAAGACCAAGGAATTGTCACTAGAGCATAAAAAAAGAATATATACAATCTTACTCAAGCGAAAACGGAACCTACAGTCAAGCTAAACCCCTCCGGAGGACCATCAAACCATGAGTCCCCAGATTCAAGAACATCAGAATCTATGTTGCCTGGCTTCCTAGGCCACTTAAGAGGGACTGTGTCCTCTGATCCATCATCTTCAACAGAAACTTCTCCTTCATCTTCCAAAGGACCTCCTTCTTCATCTATCTCATCTTGCCGCGGTAGCACTGTAATCCCAGCCTCAGAGACTGAATTCGAATTGTGCAAGAGGATAAGTAAAAATTGGTGTATATGTAACAACAGTAACAACATTACTAATAGTTTCAGAATTACAGATCGCTGTAGATTGTATAGTGATGTAGAAAGATACCAGCATCAGTCACATCAGACTCTCCCGATGCAACAGCTGCTGCTGCCTGGCTCAGTGCCATCGCACATGCTTGTGCTGAATCAAAGCGTTGATAATCATCATTATTACTCGCCTGTATGCCTCCTAGTGTCCTGGCACGTTCTGTTGTCTTGAATTCTTTCACCTCACAGAGACTTCCAGAAGCCAGACCATTCTTTTTCTCGTCAGCCCAAGTGACAGAACGTGCTGCTTTTTTTGTCCCACTAGTTTTGAGAGAAGATCTGCCTCTGGTTTTACTAGACTCGATAGCTGGGCCAGCACTAGACTCATCTTGCACATGCACACTACTAGAACTAGCGTCATTTTCATAGCAATAAGAAACTTCAGCATCGCCTGCAGGTCCAAGATTCTCATTTGTGATAATTCTAGTATCTATAGCTGCGGAGTCTGAAGAACTCTCAGTACCATTCCAAGCAGGAACAGTAGCCTGCTCAGAGGGTTTAATCTGCTTTCCTGAATCAACCAGATACAATTTTTCTATGCAATCGCTGGATATTTGATTTGGATCGGGTATGCCTTCAAGAGAAGGAAATTTAGAACTGCTGTATTCATCTTGGGTAATTATAGTAGTCTTGAATTCTGCAGCATTCAAAATTGAATCCCTTCTCTTCTTCGAGGAAGACCCTTTTGGTTTGGAGGCTGTAACTAACCAAAGCTCATATCAACTCAGGAAGAATCACTCTATTTCCCATATGGAAAGGAAAGGGAGAAGGGGAAGGGGAGTATCAAATCACAATTAAAAGTCGCATCTTCACCTTTAGCTATATTAGATTTCCCAGGCTTGGGATCACCATCCGGCTTCTTCGAGGCAGACCTTCTTGGTTTGGAGCCTGTGGCTAAACAAAGTTCATATCGGCTCAAGTAGAAGTACCTTCTTTGTCAACAAAAAGGATTGGGGGTGAATTCGAAGTCATCGTTAAAGGTAGCAGCACTACCTTTGTTTGCTACATTAGATTTGTCAGGCTTGGGCTCACCATCTGAACTCTTAGAAACTGTATATTCATCATTAGTTATGATGCAACTCATGAAGTCCATGTCACCGAGCAAAGGTTTCGATGTTGTTGAATGCTGTCCCCCTGAATATTTCTTCTTTTCCTGAGCCTTTCTAGAACTATTTGTATCTCCATTTAATGTAACAGCAACATTCAAGTCCCCTTCCTTTTGAACTGTATCACTGTGCTTCCTCAACTTTGCAGTACCAGCTTCAGAACCTATAATGTACCTTACTCAGTAGAATATACAAATACAAAGTCGTGATCTCATCTGTGCCAACAAAAGTACAATTGTAAAGACAAGGCCCATACTTTTCTTACCTTTCTTCAGAGTCTTTGACGCCGCTGCCTTAAGTTTACGATCTCTTTGGGGCACATATCCCTCAATAGCATGCGATGGACCAATCCAATCGTCCACAGACACTTCTCCTCCCTTAATATCAGTTTTCTCCTGAATCTTCAGTTTAGACAGCTGATCCGCACTCTTATCCACCTCCTCCTCAGTTTCTACACCCAAGCTCTTAAACATCCTCAATATCTCATTGAGCTTTGCAGGGTTCATCACCATACATCTTTCATCCTGGAGGCTGCCAGCAAATGCTCTGCTATTGATCAAACAAGCAGAAGAGCAATACATGTACGTCTCATGAAGGTCATACACCTTATGCTCCTTAAGCGCAATCCGGTAATGCCCCTTTCGAGACCGCTCTGAAGGCAGAGCATTCGGGCACAGCGGGTAACCACAGGCATTAGCAATCGACCGTTCCATTACCACATCTTCATAATCACTCCTAGACATCAAAGACCCAGCGGCAAAGAGCTGAGCCTCATCTTGGACACCGTCGAGAAGGGCAAGCTGCAGCTTGTGCACAGCATCCGCCACAGTAGCTGCTTGAATTTTCGACATTGCTTTCTCCACTCCACAAGCAGTACAATTCTACACAGCAAACACCTGAGAATGTAACGCTGCAAACAGAAATAAGCACTGAAAATTAAGGTTCAACAATGACCCAACAAATCAAAATTGCTACTTTTTCACTCCTTTAGCCTTCCAAGTTCTCTTCAAAATTGCAAGTTCCAGAATGAGAATCGAAAACAATGACTGATGACGATGGAATCTAGGGTTAGGGTTTTTCAACTTCTTATGCCGGAAAATGAAATACGCGCCTGAATCTTGAGTTTTATTTCAGTTTGGTGGGATTTCAATATCAATTTCAGAATTAAAACCCTAAATCTTCAGTAACGAAGCAACTATTTTTGGGGATTTACGGCATTTTTTTGCAAACGAGGTTTTGATCATATGCTTCAATTCCTGAATCGAACGAAAAAATTTCAAAGAGTAATCGATCAAAATAGTAGGATGCTCTGATTCCATACCGAAAGTTTGAATCAGAAGATGTTCGACGTGGACTCCTGCTTCATCGCAGGCGGCAACCACGGCTTCTACTTTCTCACCCTCCTCCTCGCTCTGACTACGGCGGCAGACGGTCGCTTTTTAAATGTCTTTTTTTTTTTGGGGGGGGGGGGGTTGCCTATTTGTATGTGGACTGTGGCGGTTTTTCTTTCCTCTTTCTTTTTTTTTTTTTGGTGGAAAACGGGTTAAGAGGCACGACAGAACTTTCAAATAACCCCTTTCACCAGATATCTATCCGAATTATCACAAACCATAATAGAAGAAAAACAGAGTTGGGGAGGACTTGAAAGCCAAATACGACAAGAATGTAAAAAAACATTCATATAAGTTAGTCAGTATGTCACATAATTTGATTTTCTAAATATGTGATCAATGATAATTGATTTGGGTTGACTTATGAGTACTTTCATGTTACAGATAATGAAGGTCATTTGCCAAGGGAGTTGAATTGAATTGCCTGGATGATGATGTCCTTCAATAGGAATTTGTTGGTGGCCTACCTTGATTATAACTTGAAAACCAAGTATATATTTATCTGTTTATCACTTATCGTATTTTTGTGAGTTGACCATACATACGATGAGTGTGTTTGATTGTCCAACTCATTATTTTGGACTATAGGTGAAGCCTGGAGTTCAATGATATTCAAACTTCAAACCCAATGTCAGAAAGACCCAATTTGAAGTACTTAACTAATTCCACATGTATTCCACTTTCTCTTTTTTTCCAACAAAATTCAAATCAGATTGATCCAAGTTTTGCAAAAACTTTTGTGGTTGGAGTCAAGACTTACGTGCTAATTTTTGTGAAAGGGTAACCTATTAAGTTGGTGAGTTAACTAGGGAAGGTAACGATTGAATTTGGATGAAAAACAGTATTGTGCCATTTCTCAAAGGAGATGAGAAACATAGACGCTTGAAGAGAAAGTCAGATGAGACATGAAGAATGTCAACCCTAGTATAGAGAGAATGCTAGCCGAATCGAGGCCATTGGGTACTATGGAAGAGGAAGATGTAGGAGAAGTTAATGAGAAAGAGGAGGAAGAAGAAGAAGACGTGACTTGTAGAAACAATATTGGACTTACCCCCTACTCTAGGATTCAAATTCCAGAAGAATAAAGTACTCAACATGTGGTGGCCTTTGTCAGGTCTTTTCTAGTAGTAGGGGTGGCAATAGAGCGAATACGAGGCGGGTTTAGCTTTATCCTCACGTATATCCATTTTCAAAATTAATGCCCATAGTTATATCCATCAGGTACTGTAAAGCTATACCTATATTCATATCTATACTCAATAGGTGTAGTGGGTGTGCAGGCTTTATTTGATATATACAGATCAAAAAGAAATAAACTTTTTTATATTCATATTCAATATCAAATAGTCAATTGATAGGCGATAAATTGTCATATTTTACGTACCTCTTTCACCCACTTTTAGCTCGTATAATAACTTAATCTTTAGAATTTTTACTTGTTTTATTTATATTTCGTAGGCAATAACGCCAAATCAAACAAACGCCGCAAAAAGGAGCGAAGACGGGACAAACCGGCAAAAAACAGCAGAGAAGAACAGTGCACGGCCGCCCTGCAGGAGAGCACGGCCGTGTACCGGTGGCCGAAGCCACGCACGGCCAGCACGACCAGGGGCACGGCCGTGCGTGGTGGCCGTACGTGGTGGCGCACGGCCGTGCGTCGAGCCCAGCTTTGCGCGATAAAAGGCCTTTTCGGCCAGTTTGTGAGGGGGGTCGTTCGAGCTTCTCCTGAGGCGATTCTTAGAGTAGTTTAGGTTAGATTTTAGCAAATAAAACCTCAAGAGGAGGATTAGTTTAGCATTGAAGATTATAATCTTGGATTCAACCTTTGGATTTCAAGTTCTTCATCAATTCAAGACTAAGTTTTCTCCCCTTTCATCTCTTTAGTTTATATGTTGTTCTTGTTTAGGTTTTGTTAGTTTTAATTCTTGTATTTGTTTTATTTAGTTTATATGTTTAGTTTTTGTTGTTAATTCATGTTATTTAGTTGTTTAGATTTATTTTATTTCATTCTCTTTGTTTGTTCTTCAAGTTCATGTTCTTGTTTGTTAATTTAGGTATTCATGTGTTTGTGATATTTAGTTGGTAGATTGTGTTGGCTTGGATTGTGATTAGCCTTTTGATGGCTAACTAGTCTTGTATTTGGCCTAACCATACCCAATCTATGCCTAGAACTTAGAGTTTTCTCTTATGCCCGCCAAGTGTTCGATGAAATGCTTGAAAGAGCTTTCATCCATATTTTTAGACGATTGACTTATGCTGAGAGGTGAGGTCAATTAAGCTAGTGTGGGAGAGAGAATAGCGAGTTCGAGATATGAAAATAGTATCCGAATTGAGTTAGGTCTGGGGTTGCTAATTTTGTGGTCTAATTGGGCTAACTCTATGAAAATAGGTGGTTAGGCTAATTAGACTGGCTCATGACCCTTGAGAGAGGGCTTGGGTGGTCTTTGATGGTGCAACCGATCATCTGTAGTTCATGATGTAGTTTAGGTAGGTTAGAACTCGTCTTGATTAGTTGGTTCATTCATTGGTTAAATCACAACTCCAAGTCGCTTTTTCTATATTTGTTAGCGTGGTTTAGGTTACCCTTTGTTGTCCTTTGATTTCACATAGCTCGAGACGCTTTAGTTAGCCTTGGTAGTTGGAAACATAATTGCCTGCAGACGACACCCCAAGTACTCAACGATACACCTTGCACTTGAGGTTTATAGATATTAAAACTTTCTTCTTAACATCAATATGTCACATTAAAATCAAGTTTCCAACAACATATCATACCACGTCATATACAATTAAAAGCTTCTAAATCTAAGCAACAAATTAATACTTGATAGTCACAATTTCTAACAAAATGTCATGCTGGGGTCTTGAACACAATACAATCCAAAGCAACTAGCGGAATATATATATATAAGTCCCAGCAACGTACAACTAAACCTTTAAATAAACGGATACAGATTTTATATGAGATGAATATGGAGCGGGTATTGATAAAATGAGTATGAGTGTCGAGCCGGCCGGGTGAGACCTGTACCCATACCTGTTTTAGTAATACTCGCCTCATACCCTTTTTTTTTTTTCTTTCCATTTTCAACAACTACACCCATACTCCGTTGTGCGGGTTTTAAGCGATATGAATTTTTTTTTTGGGGCTAGCCCTATCTAATCAATATGGTTGCTCTTTTGATCATGACACCCCTATTTTAAGACATGCTCTTTTCAATTTATAATAAATAACTTATTACTGATCAATACTGATTTATATGCTTTAGTGTGTTCTGATGGGCATTAATCAATTATGAATACTAATGATAAGTGGCTATGATAAATTGAAAAGAATAAGCCCTTAACTAGATCGATGTTGAGCTCAAGCAAAAACACCCCTTCCCCCTTTAGTGGGAGGGGGGCCACAAGCTATATGTGACCTAAATCTACCTTACCTAATCGACAAACACTTTAAGTAAACACTTTTTTTGTTGTCTATCCAAATTGTTGATTCTACCTGCAAGTCAGGTTGATACGTAAAATGGACAAAAAAAATTCATACAAGAAAAATACAAATTGATCCAAACATTCAAATTCTCATGTCTTGTAAGTTACATTATGTCCAATCTCATACATTCATTGCTCTATTTTTTTCTTATGCTCTCCATGCGTGTGAGGCTGTGGATTATTTTATTTCCTACCACACGCAATATAATATATATACATAATGCTAGGGTTACATTCGCTATTGTTTAGTTGTCTTGTTGTCAATGGTAGGTTGGATTTCCTTTAAACTACTCCTCATTCGTAACCCGCCCTTTGAAGACAAGTATACAGCTGAAATTAGACAAGGTCAATGTATAAACGATATTGGGCAAATACACACTTCACCTGCTACAGGCTATATACATTTATGCTTGTGGATAATGAATTCGTTCATGCTACATTTCTTTCACTTCTCAAATTGTTGAAGTGAAAGTGGTTCCTAGTGCAATCCAGTTGTTTTCGCACAAAATGCAAGAACACTAATAATCTCTGATTAATTTACAACTCTACAGTTTTTCCTGATCTCACCCTGTGAACCAGTTAAGACCTCAATTGAGCCCATTCGAACCATGGCATCGGCAAACTTAGGGACCCAGAGCCTCCCGTATCTAGCAAATAGAGCGACCATCCTAGCCGTTGAAGGGCTAGCCATTAGGGCTTGGTCCGAAGCCAATAGACCTTGTTGGTTTTGTAGGTTCTTGAAGTAGCTATTGTCTAGCCTTTGAGGAGTTAGAACATCAAGTGGAACTTCAATGTTTTGATTCTCAGACGATGAGGAGGAAGGTTGATCATTATTAGGGCACTTGCTTTTCATGTCATTGGCAAATTTGGCATCCATAGAGGGATCTTGAGGGTGAGTGGAGTTAAAAGAGTGGAGTCTATGGGAGAAAAATGAACAGTGGGTCACACCTATGGAGTGGGCCCCAGAAAGGGCAACCATGTCCTCTAAGGATACATTTTTTTGGGCAAACATTTGCCGGAGTTGTTCTACATTGGAGTTTGGTTGAGGCAGGTGGCTTGAGGGTTCATCTCTAAGGGATACGTTCCCATCCCGTCGTCCAGCCGGTACTTCATAGTGAATTCGTCCGAGCTCTCGAGCACTGTCACGAGCAGCGAAGGCTATGATATCGGCACATGAGACAGTTCCGGGGCATTTGGATTCAAGCTCTGCCTTGGCCTCGTCGATCACCTCGAGCCCTCGTAGGCTTGGACCGTTTGCAGGGTGTTCTTTCTCTGATGGGTTGTCTGGGGTTGAATCAAGTAATATCGATGCATCACAACCCTGGGAGTGAGGAGACAAAAATGAGTTAGCATATATAAAATATGAAGATACACTAAGTCTTGTGTACGTCCCTTGAAAACTTAATCTGAGTTGAACTTGGTGATTATTTTCTCAGACTAGATTACCCTAACAAAACAATCATGAAAATGCATCCTGATTAGACCGGCTCCTAGTCCAGGATTTTCTGCAATAGCCTTTGTCACTACTCTTCTAACAATCGTCTCGGCTGATGGGCAAGATAATTGGTAGAATCCCACCTCCAAAGATGCATAAGAAATCATAGTAGACATAGAGAGAAACAAGATGAAGCAAAAGCATGACCCAATTGGCATTTTAACCCTATAAGAGATGATCAAGGAAGCAGCCATATTTGCTTAGAGAATTTGTTTAAATCACGAGCTCAGGTGTGCTTTGTGTGGAGAAAACAAAGAGAGAAAGAGGCATGATGTTTATATATAAATTTGGAGGGAAGAGTGTTTACTTGGGACTTGGTATTATATTCAAGGTGGTTGATCTTGGTTCCAGCCTCATTTTTGGGCAAGAAACCGAGTGGACAATAGTGGTAGACAGACTAGCTAGAAAAGACTAGAAAATTTGTCATGGTGTCTTTACTCTTTCAAAACCTAATATATACCATACTAGGATGAGTCATATTCATTAATGTGTCTATACTGCAATTAGCTAGAGAGCATTTCATATGTCATTCTATCTAGGCATTTTTGTTATATTTAACTGATAAAATTTTTAGGAATATCATGACATAAATTTAAATTGATCAATGCATATCTATTTTTATATTTTTGTTTTGTGTCAAAAAATTTATGAATCGTGCTATCCAGTATTAGAGTTTGGTTATGTTTTTTTTCGGATTTTTTTTTATAGGGTAGTAATTGTGTATGTTAATTTTTATGGTGCGTGATAATGTAGAAACAAGGGGCAAAATTTGGCCTCTATTATAAAGCCTTGTGCCCATTATGCTTAAATATGAATTATTGCTATGTTTGTTTCGTTAGTAATATATTTAGCCCGAAACTCAGTTATCTTTTTTCATGACAGCTTAAAAAATAAATCATATGTAAATATACCGATAACATAATTTAGCTTAATTTGCCTCTCCAACGGCCATTAAGTCATGGTGTGCATTTTACAACCATTTTTATTTTTTTGTTGGGGAATGGTAAGCGGGCCCTGTCCATCAAACCCCTATCTCAGGGGTACCCAATGAGTCTTAACAGATCAAGAAGTAAGGGGCGTCAAAACTCGAGTACAAAGCCTAGAAACTAGCCCCATCGCTCCCCCCGAATTTGAACCCGAAAGGGGTGAGTGGGCGATGAGACGATCCCAGCCACACAGGTTGGGAGCTCTTCGACGTGCATTTTACAACCATGTATGTAGTGAATCAATCACTTTTTTAAGGATGCATGATAAGAAATTTGAAGTTGGGAGGGGTGAGTGTAACTAATTAGCATAAAAGTCAATATAAACATATGAAATTTGAACCTAATTGACATCTATACAACTTATATGACAATTTCGCATAATTTCAATTCCTACGTAGACAAACAAATTGATCAATTATTGAACAATTGTATCCATACCTAATTATCACTCTTTTTTTTGGGGGGGGGGTTGTGAAATGTTGACTAAAAGTTAATAGTAGCTATTCACAACCCTACAGTTCCTTCGGATCTCCCCTTCATCGCCAGTGAGGACCTCAATGGAACCCATACGAACCATGGCCTCAGCAAATTTCCTTTTCCAAGCGGCACGATTCTTACTAAACCTCCTAACCATGTTCACCGTGGTTCGGCTAGTCATTAGGGCTTGGTCCGATGTCAACAACACCCTACGGTCTAGCAAGTTCTTATAGTACATGTTGTCCAATTTATAAGGAGTCACATAGTCAAGGTTCACCGTTGGGCCCGGGCTGTCTGGCCCGAACTCATTCGGGCATTCGGGTTTCAAATCATCAGCAAAGGTCAGGTCTAGAGATGGGTCTTGTTGGTTAGTCACATTGTTGAAGGAGTAGAGCCTGCTAGAAAAGGAAGAACAATGAGACACCCCAATTGAGTGGGCTCCGGACAAGGTGACCATTTCCTCTAAGGAAAGGCCTTTGTTTGTAAAGTTTTGTCGGAGTTGCTGTAAGTTGAAAAAGAAAGTAGGGATGTTCTGGTTCAGGTCATCTTTAAGCGAGATTAGCCCGTCTCTTCGCCCTGCAGGAACTGCATAGTCGATCCCTCCTAGCCTTGAGGCACTATCACGGGCAGCAAAGGCTATAATGTCCGCACATGAAACAGTTTGGGGGCACTCATATTCAAGTTCCAACTTAGCGTTATCAATCACTTCATAGCCTCGTAGGCTAGGGTTATTTGCTGGGTGTTCCTTTTCTGCTGGATTCCCTGGTGTTGAGTCCAGTAGAACTGATGCATCACATCCCTATTAATCAAATGATGTGAAAAGTATTAGACTTCATGGATTGAACTTAATCACTAAATTACATAGCCCGTTTAGTGTTCGTCATCTGATAACGAATTAAGTGAACCGATTCTAGTCAACATATATCATTTTGGAAGTCTCAACATGTATGTATAAAATTTTATAATAGTAACAATTGTAATACGTACCCTAACAAAGCAATCATGAAAGTGCATGCGAATAAGACCAGCTCCTAATCCAGGATTTTCAAAGATAGCCTCATTAACGACTCTCCTTATGATATGCTCTGCAGCTGGGCAAGTACTCCTATAAAAATCCACTTCAAGATCGGATGCCAAAGAGACTGTGTACATAGTTGAGAGGCTAGCCAAGAAGAAAACCAAGCCGAAAAACACACACCTTTGCATGTTTACTAATTTGCAAAAAATAAAAAACAAAAAGGACCTCACTATATTTTTTCTGTGTAAAAAAATAAAATAAAATTTGTAGGACAAGTGCTTTAAAATGGGAATAATCAAAAATTTTAATTTGGTGTTGATAACTGAAGGGTAGGGTTATGACATATATATAGGTGGAGCTAGTTTGATTTCATTTTCATAATTTTCAGAGAAAACGAGTTGAGCATTAAATTTAAAAAAACACGTAATTTGATCCAGCTAGCCTTCTAATTTTGAATTGAGCAATTCCATGCAATTTTTTGATTGAATGAATTTAATATATTTACAATGATGTTGTAAGCTAATTTAATTTATTGAAAAAGTCTCTCTCTCCAGGTTGTATTTTTCAATTTTCACCTCCCATGGTTAATTAAAATATTTAACTTTCTGATTTTGTCTTTATTTTTGGTGTTAACCATTGTTAATTCCTTGAAGCTATGTTAGTTTATTTGTAGATTTTAGATTAAATAATACTACGACTGGTTATCTGCAATGTCCTCGACCTAATTTCGAGCCAAGGAACTATATATTTCTGACTTTTTCAATATTAATTGTCAACCATACATTTCAATATTGTTAACCATGCATATGTATATATATTAAGTGCATCTTCAAAACGTACAAGTCTCAGATTAATTTGAAAGGGATACTTAGCTTATCAAGAGTTACGTTTGAAAAATGAGCAAGAAGTTATGAGCCAAATTACAAATCTCTGACTTTTACAAAGCTAATTAAGGAAGAATTTGGACAAGGCATTATTAAGCCCTGAGGATTATATAGAGTGTGCGAAGAAATTAGAGACATCAATTATTATAGAGGATGAATAATATTTAGGCGCTTGCCTCTTGTTTGCTTATTACATAACAACAACAAGAAGTCGGAGTGTATGTCCCGTTTTCACGGAGCCTGGAAAGATCCAGATGTATGCGACCTTACCTCTACAAATATCCCTACCCACAGAGAGGTTGATTCGAATTTAAAAGACCCACCAAAAAAGTTTTTGTGAAGATATTTTGTAGAAAAGGATTTTGTGAAAATATTTTATAGAAAAAACTAAAGATAAGCAGTAGAGAATGAACTAAAAGATACTCAAAAAAACAGGTGACAATAACTATGTAAAATATAAATATAATATAGCAGAGAAAAGTACTTAAAAGAGACTTCATTAGGAAATTTTGAATCAGTAAGTAATGAGAGCATCTAACTTGGCAAGCTTGCCATCCTTTTAGAGGATAAATCCATTCATGCGCCTTGAACCATCAGTTTAAGTTTTTGGTTGAGATGGATCTTGAACATGGTATTAAAGCCTTTTTGAGCGAAAGTTCTCAAATTCGAATTTCAGTAGCCCCCATATTGATTTATTGCGCAAGGTAGGGGGAGCCTTTGCAGTATCCACGCTTCAAGAATGACATTCGCATGAGGGGGCGTGTTAGAAGATAAACATAATTCTGAATCTTCAACCATTAGCTTAAACTTTTGGAATTGAGACTGTTCTTGAACACATCCCATTTAAAGATGGACGATTGATGTTTGTCAAGTTGCTACAGTTTGTTTACATCCTGATTGAGGTATTAATTATTTTGTTCGTGTCTTGGCCCTCATTGAGGTGTTGTTTTGTTCGTGTCTCCATATTTGTAGTTACGAATTTTCATTTCAAGGGGTATGTAGGAGATATGAGAATGGATGATTTTGTAAGCTATTTTAGACTTTGAGTCTGTTTATTTAAGTAAGTAGTTGCTTCTTTGGATATCTATTTATCAAGTATAATTTAATACTCCTTTTGTTTCACTATGAGTGTTATGACAATTGACTTTTTTGATCAAATTTTATGAATGTAACTTTGACGATGAATTTCGATACTGTTTGGTTGGAAGAAAAATGGTTTTCTTAGAAAATCATTTTCTATGGAAAATATTTTCCAAGAAAAATTGATTTTCATGTTACATTTTCCATTGTTTGGTATAAGATAAATCATTTTCCTTGAAAAAGAGGAAAATGTTAACTGAATTGTTTAAATAACGAAAAATATTGACTGAATAGTCGTACTTGAATACATACTGACCTAAATTTCAGCTGACCATATCATCAAAGAGTTGAAGGAAGAAAATTAATTTTTCATCTTCTCAAAAAGGAAATCATTTTCCTTGGAAAATAGTTTTCCATCCTTATTCTAAGAAACAACGAAAAATTGAAAAATCATTTTCCGAAAAAATTATTTTCCTCTCAACCAAATACTACCTTCAGAAAAAGTGTTAACTAATTTAAACATTTTTAACCAAAAGCACTATTTATAGAATCACTAAACTCTGGTCTAATTAAACCATGATGGTCGTCGTGGAACAAAAGTATCTAATTATCAAAAAATTAAAAATAAAGGAACGGAAATGGACTATTAAATCAGTCAAAATGTAGAATCCAGAATAATACGTTAGAGTTATCGCAAATGAAGTTGGAAGGTCAAGGAAAGAACACAATTTCCAAAAATCTGTTTGTAAGTTCCCTCACTTCTCTTCCATCCAGGTTTTTTTTTTTGGGGGGGGGGGGGGGGGGGGAGGAGGAGACCCTCAATTGATCAACTTTTTTGAGGTTAATCAGATACACATCTTCAAAGGACTATGGTATATTTGACAAATATTTTTTGGATAGGTTTTTATCCAAAAGCAAATCTTTAGATCAAAATTAGCTGTTTGACCTAATCAAAAAGATAATTTGGATATTTGATAAAATGACTTTTGGAATAACATTTTGGTCCAAAAAACTAATTTGAAAAAGCTAATTCTATTAGCTTTTTGAAACAACTTTTTTAAGAATTAACTTTTTGTCTCACAATTTTATCAGAAACAGCTAATTTTATCAATTTTTTTTTTTTTAAAATAGCTAATACAAACAACTGATTTAAACAGCTAACAACTAATATAAACAACTAATACAAACAACTAATAGTTGTTTATCAAACAGAACCTGTATTCCTTATCAGTATGAATTTCAAGGACACAAATTCTCCCTTATAAGTATGATTAGTGGTGCCGAAATTTTGCTAAGACATAAGTGTCCAGCCTCCTCTTTGTTACCTGTATATGACATATATATATATATATATATATATATATATATATATATATATATATATATATATATATATATATATATATATTATATATATCTATATCTATATATATATATATGTATGTATGTATGTTATCCTTCTTAAAGTCTTGTATCTTAATAAACATTACATGTATAATTATTTCCCCTCTATTTCATATGTTTGTCAAAAATATTCATTTTCATAGTTCTATTGTATTGTCAAAGTTTTATTTTCTAAAGACCTTTTGCTATTTTCATTGGTTGAAAAGCATTTCTATAATATAAGCTACATTTATTACTTATTTTTATTTATTTACAAAATTTGACTGTCAATATAGGAAGGAGCAAGTATATAATTACTATCACCTAAGTTGTTTGATGTGTATATTTCGACTAATTTTTAACCTAAGCCAAAAAAAAAAAAACCACACACACACACACACACACACACAAAAACACACAGGCCCTATATGGTAAACAGCTGTTAGCTGTTAGCTGTTTGTATTAGCTGTTAGTTGTTAGCAGTTGAATTAGCTGTTTATATTAGCTGTTTGAATTAGCTATTTTTAGAAAAAGTATTTGGTAAAAATTAGCTGTTTCTAAAAAATATGTTGGTAAAATTTCATTTATACCCTTATTTATGAATTAGTTTTTAATGAGATGTATGTAATTTTTTCAAACTTATGGACAGTTATATCATTTTCACAAAAAACTCTTCTCAAAAGGCTAATGGGAATAACTTTTTCAAAAAGAGCTTTTTGGAGGCAAATAACTATTACAAACAGCTCTTTACCAAATACCCTTTAGCTGTTTGACTTGGTCAAAACAGTTAAAATTCTCTTAAATAGCTATTTTTTTTTTAAAAAAAAACTGTTGTTACCAAACACCCCCATACAATTGCTACATTTTTATACATCATGTATTAGCCTAAAATATCTAATTTCTATTATGAACTTTGATACACAAAATGGTCAAGCACAAGCATGAATTAAAGCAATGCAATTGAAGAAGGGTAGGTGAAAACATTGATGAGAACATGCATGGTATAGTAATACTTCACTGTGCCAACTGAGAGCACTTTACAATTTTCAGACAGCCCAGCAACAGAGGAGCTAAATATAGGAAAATTGGACATCAAAATGCCACTGTATTATCATTTTTCAAGCTCAATTGTCTGTGTTTCCCAAGATTAATTAAAGACATGCATTGTTCAGTACTGGACCTTAATGCTTCTGCATTTTTTTCTCTGTCCTTTGGTTGTTGGAGCTGCCATTAATTCCTCTTTTTCCAGTGCCAATGCCATAGAGCTGCTGAGGGGTAATTGTGTTGTGTCTTTAATGTACTGTAAATTTTTTTAGGGTTTTCATTTTCAGATTACCAATATAATCAGCTTTTCCCAAAAGTTTCTTCTTGAGTAATAAAAGCTAGCTGTAATGTATAGGTGCTGGTCCATGTCCTCTTCCATACAGACAAATTAATAACTATGGTATCTATATATGCATATACTCACATTTAATTTGATAAATTGGTCAACGTCTGAGTTAATTTTGACTGTAGTGCGAAGGGGATACTAATAACACTTATATTTGTTAAGTTCTATATTGGACATTGTAAGAATGATATGTCACCAAAAAATAGCTAAAAATTATAATAATTTTAAAAGTTCTGTAATAATATTTACGATTAGTATTGAAATATATTTGTTTCCCGTATACTATAATCTTGATGATTATGGTTTAAGTAGTAAATATCATTAAAATACAACAAATAGTATAAGATTGATGACGTTAATTTTTGTGGTGGTTTAGTTCGCCTAGTCAAATTTAGGGTTGGGTCTAAATGTAGATATGATGTTTAATTTAAATTTAAGTTGATTTTATCTTAATTTGTGATGAGACCGATATGAATAAGTTTTATTAAATTTAAAATATCCAGAAAGTTCTTCATGCCCTAATGTCTACCCTTCATATCGTCCTTGGTAAACACCCCATCCTTCCCTTAGTCCTATAAGAAGAGGACCCCTCCCCCATAGTTCTTCAATTCCACTACGAGAAAGAGAAAGAGAAAGAGAAAGAGAGAGAACTAAGAGAGTGGAGAGAGAAAATGGGGAGATCACCAATAGTGAGTGTGAAGGTGATGCTACTCACTCTCACAGTGGTTGTAGCTGTAGGGGTGGTGCCCTTGTTAGTGGAGGGTGGGAGGATCCTCAAAGAAGCTGATCAAGCTGTGCACCCTCAGAACTTCTTTGGAGGGATGGGTGGACTTGGAGGCGTAGTCCCATTCCCTGGAGCCGGGGCCGGAGCGGGGGGGTTTGGGTCCACACCGGGGATCGGGTCATCCGTGTTCTGCACGTTCCCCAGCCTCGGGTGCGTCCGGGTCCAGCCCACCAACCCTGGTGCTGGTGCTGGTACTGGTGGTGGTGGTGTTGGGAGCAGCAGTCCTTTGCCCTTCCCTTGAAGAGTGTTGTAGTGACACTATTACTGTTGCATGCATGCTTGGAGATAATGTATGTGGGTTGATTTAGGGTTATAAACATTAGGGGGTGATTATCCAAGTAATAATTAGGATTAGGAATTAAGTTGCTTAATGTGTCTGTGTTTTGAGGTCTTTAGTTTGTCTAAGTCGTAGCTAGTTAGCTGTGGGGTGTGTGTGATTATGGGAGTGTGATATGTATACATGTAGTCTTATTCACTTTGTCGTATCGTGTATTACTGTGTTAGAGTACTCGTCTATTAATTACTGTAATGTAGTTGGACTACTTATCTATTGTACTTCATTACTGTTTCAGAACAATGCATGAGTGGTGTTGATGTCAATTCAGTTAAGACTATTTTGATCTTGTTTTCTGAGCCTTTTTTTATTTTTTTTAGGGGGGGATGTGACCCATTATGGACTAAAAGTAGTAGGGGCCAGATAAATCCTTTACGGTAGAGGAATAAAGTCGATGAATGATATGGTTCAATTACAAAATCTATTATCGATCTTTTAGTTCACGTAATCATATATAGTTTCCTATATTAAATCTACTTTCAAACAAATCGAATTCAAATATGTACCCAAACAAAAAGCATATATTGATCTATCCACATACTCTCTTCTTTAATTAGTTGAAAAGGAGTCTCCCATGTAGCCCTAGAGTTTGCAAAACGATCGATGCAATAAGAAGATCAATTCAATGGAACGATGAAGTTTGAGCACAAGTGCATAACAGCAAGAGAGGAATGCGCTGCATAAAGGATACAATGCGACTGAAGGTTACATCTTACATGTAAATCTTGAACTAACAATATGCCTTTGTTAAGGTTTGTAGGTTACTATGTTCCGCGGGTAATATGGACCCAATATAGAAAACTAATTAAGCTCTCATGTAAGCCTAAACACATTTTATAATCGGGACAAAGTGTGTATTATATATATAATATATATATATATATATATATATATATATATATATATATATATAGATAATATATATATATATATATATATATATATATATCTATATTATATATATATATATATATAATATATATATTGGAATCGCCTACCTACATCTGGATTTTCCCAAACTTTATGAAAGTGAGATCTACAATAGAAATTATTGTTATTGTTATTATTGTGTTGCTATATTAACATTTTCATATGACTTTTAGAGATGCTCTTTTTTATATTTGTGACAAGATATTGATGTTATAATAATATCAAATGCTTGGTCCGACATATATCTTGTTTCTCTTTCCAACAATAAAATTTTTTGTGTGAAAAAAAAAGTTTTGAGACGAGAATTCATTGGATTGACCATATTTTTCCATATTAAAAAAAAAATCAAACTATCAATTATACAATCTCACGGTCCTCACCTCATCCCCCCCAGCCAAAAAAAAAAAAAAAAAAAAAAGTGAAGGACTGAATCCAAGTGCAACATTGGACTCCAAAAAGTTTGAGCTTGACCAAATTTAAAACCTCAGGCCAACTCAACTCCCGCTCAACCCCACGCCACCAACGCCGCCGCGTACTCCGTCGCATGACCGCCGTGTGCATCAGCAATCTAATCCAAAAATGCAACTCTCTCTCTCACATCAAACAAATTCAATCTCATCTCATCACCGCGGGCCTTTTCCAATACTCTTTCTCCTCGCACCGTACGAAGCTTTTGGAGCTCACCGCCATCTCCTTCTACGGCGAACTTTCTTACGCCACCCTCATCTTCAATTACATCGAGCACCCACTAACCAACGACTGGAATGCCATCATTCGGGGCCATGCCCAGAGCCCAACTCCTCAAATGGCCCTCACTTGCTTCCTCGACATGTTACGGGCACCTCAAAAGATCGATGCCCTCACTTGTTCATTTGCACTAAAGGCTTGCGCGCGTGCTCTCGCGAAAATTGAGGCGGATTTGATTCATTGTCAGGTCATTCGATCTGGGTTTAAGGCGGATGTGCTGTTGCAGACGACTTTGTTGGATGTATATGCTAAAGTTGGCGAGTTTGGGGATGCCCAGAAGGTGTTCGATGAAATGGCTAGGAGAGATATCGCGTCTTGGAATGCATTGATATGTGGGATGGCTCAGGGTAGTTTTCCGAATGAGGCCTTGGGTTTGTTTTACAGAATATGTGGGATGGGGCTGAGGGCTAATGAGATTACGGTGTTAGGAGCTCTTTCGGCGTGCTCCCAGATGGGCGCTTTGAAGGAAGGGGATAAGGTGTGGGGTTATATCAAGGAGAGGGGGTTGGATACTAATGTTATAGTTTGTAATGCGGTGATTGATATGTATGGTAAATGTGGGTTTGTGGATAAAGCTTATGATGTATTTAGGAATATGAGGTGTGACAAGACGATTATCACATGGAACACAATGATTATGGGGTTTGCAATGCACGGACATGCGGTGGAAGCCATTGAGCTTCTTGAAGAGATGGGAAGAGTTGGCATCCGCTGTGATCAACTAAGCTATCTTGGGGCACTGTGTGCTTGTAACCATGCCGGCCTGGTTGAGGAGGGATATCAATTGTTTAACTCTATGGAGGTCAAAGGGGTCACCCGAAATATTAAGCATTATGGTACTGTGGTTGATCTGTTGGGGAGGGCAGGGAGGCTGAAGGAGGCTTATGACATCATAAATTCAATGTCTATTTTGCCGGATACTGTCCTTTGGCAAACTTTGCTTGGCGCTTGCAAGACTTATGGCAATGTGGAGATGGCGGAGATTGCTTCACGAAGGCTCGTTGAGATGGGATCTGATAGTTGTGGAGATTTTGTTCTTTTATCAAATATTTATGCTACGTTTGGGAGATGGAGTGATGTAGGGAGGGTTAGGGAGGCAATGAAAATTAGGGATGTGAAGAAGGTGCCTGGATTTAGTTACACTGAGGTGGATGGCGTTCTGCACAAGTTTGTTAATGGAGATCAGAGCCACCCAAGTTGGCAAGAGATCTATGCCAAGTTGGATGAAATCATGCATAAAATTAGGGAGCATGGATATGTCCCGGGCACAAGATTTGTGTTGCATGACATAGGGGAAGAGGATAAGGAGTACGCATTGTCTTATCATAGCGAAAAGTTGGCTGTGGCTTTTGCATTGCTAAACACTAGCCAAGATACTCCAATTCAAGTGATCAAGAACCTTCGGATATGTGTGGATTGTCATGCAGTAATCAAGTTCGTGTCTAAGGTCTATAATCGTGAAATTATAGTCAGGGATCGAGCTCGCTTCCACCGTTTCAAGGAGGGTGCATGTTCTTGCAGGGATTATTGGTAGGTCGTAACAGAAGAGAGAACCACGCATTTTCGCTAAAATGGAGACGAATATGAGAAGTGAAGAGGTAATATCCTTTTCTCTCGCATGTATCTGCATATTCTAGTGAAAAATTTCTTCGGCTAAGAGCATCTTTATAGAATTGTTCGAGTTCTCTCTTGCCCTGCAGGCGGCGTGTCTGGTTTAACTTTTGGTTGCACAAACTCTACTTTGTAGTGAAGTCCATGAAGTTTGATCTGGGTTTGATTCCCTGAATTATTGAGCAGAACTGTAGAGTCGTTACTGAACTCCATGAATTCATTCACCGACTAAGAATGATCCCAAAGTAGGTACAATGCTTAACTTGTCTAAAGCTTGAACAGAGTCTTCTTCTTTCTTGTAGACATTGACTACTTGTAATCTCCAAGTTCACGGAAACTCAAAAGACAAAGGACTTCTTTGAGCTAGGGAGCGACTTCTGAATGGCAGGTTTCTGCTTGCTTTCATGGTTCTCTATGGGGCACCTACTGCTTTTAATCAAAGGTAAGCTACTCCTGAATGGCAACTCTAATTGGTATGTTTGCTCTTCAATGCAATATGATGTAACAGATGGAAGTACAAAATGTGGTTAACTTGTGTTACTCTTTAGTGTGAGGTTTGGCTTGGCAATTGATTGAATGAATCTGAAGTCCCAATCTAAATCCCTTGACATCCTTTCCAGGGAGAATGTTGGGTGGGAGATGATGATGACAGGGCGAGGGTTCTGATGTAATAGATTTACCTATGAATTGAGTGAATTCGAAGTGTATTCTGAATTCATGTTACTTGTTGTCTTTTCTGAATCCAGGTGTCTTTTAAACCTCTGCATGGCATGACTAGAGGGCCTTGCTGCTCTAAGATAGCCATGAACTTTATTTGGCCCATGGCAGTCACAACTCACAAGCTTAGTTGACTTGACCAGATTGGCTGATCATGGCACATGGACTGTCTCTAACTGGTTCACTTGGTCAAACCAAGCGACGGGAACTGTCTGCTAAACTTTTTCATTTATTTCATTTTGTAGATGTGCTTTCCTTGGACCCGAGTTGGCCTTCTCATTTGACGACCACTAGTCTTATTTTCTTTCATGTATGTCAAAACACAAATGTGCATCCAAGCGGGGACATCTTGTTCTTCAAAGAAGTAGCTTTACTCCCTTAAATAATGAAAAGCAAATTCCCTTGGCAGTTTTTGCAAGGCAGTTCCTCTCTCTCTCTCTCTCTTTCCAGAATGTACACGTTGAAGCATCCAAGAAAGCCCGTCATTTCTGGGTACTTCACACCCAAAAAGTTGGGAAGTGGGCTCAAGGACATTGCCAGAAGGTGAAGAAAAGTTGATAAGTTGAAGAAGGTGCACGTATTCTCTGATCCCTTACCCTTCGCTTGATTTATAACTTGGGCGAGGATTCCGCTTGAGCGGGGGGGACAGAGAATGTGTACTTGACAGATGCCACAGATTTTCATGTATTGTACTCATCCCGAATGGGGATACTGCATCATGTTAAAAACATGTGTAATTTGTAGATACTTTGTTTTGGTGATATTTTTTTCAATAACCATTTTTTATGGTGTGTTTGATCTTGTATTTTCTCATATTAGAATTCAAAATCATGAAGTTTTGGTAATGGACTGTCCTTTAGTTATTTCTATTTGATCACAGCCTGTTCTCCTCTGTAGTTTTATTAATGGAAGAATTTTTCTACATTTATGCATACAATTTCTTAACATTTTTAAAATCGATGTTCATAGAAAATAAACCGACATTTTACAATTTTGTTTAAGAAACTCAAAAATAAGACGCTTTTATATGAGAGATAGAGACAATGACCAGCATTATTATTGGCCTTTCTTAATAATTTCCGAAACAAAGGAGTAACTGATCTGATCTGATGTGAGTTTTGCCCAGTCCCCCTCCCTGGCTCTGGAGGTAGAAAGAGACCCGCAGAATCTAGAGAGAGAAAACAATGGACGACGGTATCTGCGCGGTGTGCGCGGAGGCGTTGGAGTGGGTGGCGTACGGCCCTTGCGGCCATCACGACGTCTGTGCCACCTGCATCGCCCGCCTTCGCTTCGTCTGCGATGAGCGCCGTTGCTGCATCTGCAAATCTCTTTCCAACACCGTCTTCGTCACTAAGGTCTTTCTCTTGGTTTCTATCATAATACCAATCAATTGACTTCATAAATGTTGTTTTCTAGTTTAACTCTTTGTCTTGATCTGTTGACTGTTGTATTCAAGCCCAAATTTGTCGGCGATCAGATTTCTCCAATTGGGACATTTTTCATCTGCGTTTTGATGCTTCTTAGTTTGATCCCCCCCCCCCCCCTTTTTTTGGGGCGTTTGCGTTTGATGTGTGATGCAGGAAAGCTTAAGTTCATGTTTTGTTTGCCTGGCATTTGTATGCTAAAACAGTTAAGAACTAGAGGGGAAATGGGCAATTTGAGTGATTTGATTTGTTTTGGTTAGAAGAGACTAAAACCATTTGAGAACTTAGCGAGGCTTTCAATTGTTCGTCACCCAAAATTTTATCTGACGTGAAAAATGCAGTTTTGTAGAAGATGAAAGAACATAGCCTCGACGTATTTCTTATGTTTAGATACAACACGTACAAAGGCAGTATCCTGTTGTACGCTGGAGTATTACGCCTGCATAATGGGCTGCACCCAGTTACGTGGTTGGTTTTGGCAATGGTTTTGGGTTCGTAGGATGGTTACTTCTAAAACCGAAAAGAACTACGTGTCTATAATGGATTTTGCCACTTTCTATGTACCTTGGTCCTTGTTGGGTCATGGGTTTCGTAGTCTCTTTTATGGTGCAAAATCATTTTCTCATTTGTGTTTGGACATTATATGTAGTATTTGGTGACTTGATTGAAAGATCCTTGAATGGCAGGACATTATTTTGTAAACTTTTGATGTGATCACTGAACAGGTAGATCATCATTCATATTGGGGGGACGACAAGCATGACAAATAGGAAGGGGGGGTTGAACAGAAACTTCATTTTAGGTGAAAAAAAGGGAGACATGCAAAAAGCAATGAATTTGAAGAAAAGTGAAACTTGGTGGAAAGAGTTGCTATACTTGTGATGTAATGTATAAACATTTATGCACTTGTATGATGGAAAAAGAACTTATAGTGCATGTTCGCTTCTTCCAATGGCAATTCTGAAAAAGCTAGTGAATAGCTAACAAACATATAAGGCTTAAGCATTTTTCTTCCCTTTTTGATTTTGTGGGAATAGTTCTTTTAGCGGAACAACACATGGGCATGTTAGGAATGTCTATTGGCTGGCAGGAGGATGTAATAACCAGGGTGGAGTAGAGGCCAGCTCTTTGTACTCATGGATTGGAGTTTGTTGGACCCCTGGATAAAACCTGGGGCTTCAGGATGGATGTTGGCTGATTGGCAACTGAGATGACTGCCCAGTCCTCAACGAAAGCTGTTAAATAATATGGCATGGAATTTCCTTTAACCATGTTTCGATGGTTATCATCATCACTGATGCTAATAGTTTACACCTCAAGGCTTGTTTTGCAGAAATTCTAAATTTTAGAAGTATGCTACTCATTTTGCGCCTAGACGGGGTCCGTTTGTCTTGTCTAATTTAGCTATGCAATGATTTCTTACAACTTCCCTGCCTTTTGCAGTATTCCAATAGAGGTGGAGATTGCATTTCCTAATTTGCGCACAATGTCTTTTTTCATATTGGCTTATAGGGTTATTTGCCTCTTGCCTTTTCTCACAGACTCGCAGTAATATCTTTTCTAGAAGCTGTTGCCGAGGAAGGCGTGTTTTGCATTGGAGGATAGTATTTGCAAATTTGGTGCATAAGCAAGGAGTCATATTTGTAAATTGACTCATTAGGCCAGGGAAATGCTATTACGTAGAAATTGTGATAATGGTTTTTGGGAGATAATAGAAATGGTGGTAAAAAGATGCTTAGTGAGTGGTGGGGGGTGGGGGTATGAGACTAAAGCTTAGTTTGAGAAATATTAGTGCCGTATTGGGAGATAAAGAAATAAAAGAAAATTTCTGAAAGAATATGTATACCTATTGACAAAATGATGACATATGAACTGCAGACTACTTAATGTAATACTATGGTGAATAGTGAACAAAAAGTAAGTAGGTTAATGGACGTCCCACACTTTTCCAAAGTCCAAAAACATTCCTGCTTTGTATGAAGCAGATGCGTTGGGAGAGCAAGTTTAGATATTGTTGATGCAGATGTATATTATTTTATTATTTGATTATTAATCTACCATACCTTTTGTCCAGGCATTAGGATCTTTCACGAGGACAATAAATGACTTTTCAATTCTTCCAGCTGGTGCTAAAGATGGTAAAGTGGGGTCATATTGGTTTCATGAGGCCACACAAGCTTACTTTGATGACTTTGATGAATACAAGATCATCAAAGCTATGTGTAGGCTTTCATGCGGTGTTTGTGACAAGTTGGAGGTGGAAGGGAGAAAGAATTCAAAAAGAAAATGCAAGTTCAAGAATGTTGAGCAGCTGAAAGAGCATCTATCACGTCAACATGAACTTTTCTTTTGCAATTTGTGCCTAGAAAACAAAAAGGTACGTTGTGCACATTGCTGGGCTGTCACTTGGCTGGGGCCATGTGAGTGAACCTGTGTTGTTAAAGTTAGTCGGGGAGGGGGGGGGGGATTGCTCCTCCTGTTTGAATATAAGGGGTTGTTTGGTTTAGATTTTCTGGAATGGAATATCTTATTTCTATGCTTAATGTCTGGTTTATGTATTCTTTTTATTTTTAAAATTTAGAATCATATACATGAGGTATTACCGATTCATTAGATATGGGTTTGAGTAAATATTTCATTCTCCCCTAACTTAGCTGTATCCTTGGTATCAACTATTCTGATTTATGAACTGAACCAAACATATGGTACTAAGAATTGGAAACCATCATATTGTACTTCTTGATTTCATTCCTGATTCGATACATTCTAGTCTATGGTGTTGAACCAATAGCTTATGTTGTTAAAGTTAGTCCTTGGAATGCTTAGTACTTTGCCCTTCGTCCCCCCTCCCCTTTGTTTTTTTTTTGGGGGGGGAGGGGGAGGGGTTCTCCTGTTTGAATATAAGGGGTTGTTTGGTTTAGATTTTCTGGAATGGAATATCGTATTTCTATGCTTAATGTCTGGTTTATGGATTCTTTTTATTTTTAAAATTTAGAATCATATAAATGAGGTATTACTAAATTTGTTAGATGTGAGTTTGATTAAATATTTCATTCTCCCCAAACTTAGCTGTATCCTTGGTATAAACTATTCTGATTTATAAACTGAACCAAGCATATGGTAACAAGAATTGGAAACCATCATATTGTACCTCTTGATTTCATTCCTGATTTGATTCATTCTAGTCTAATTGTGTTGAACCAAATAACTTGTAAGTTCTTGAAAGTGAATTTTTTTCTAAATTATCAAGTTTTTGTGTTTTTTCTGAGAGCATCACTCTAGATGGTTGTCTTGAATTTTATTTGAGGAACTTTATTATGGGATTAGGTGGTGTTATCTGCATTGCAATTGTCGTTGTCAACATTGTGGCTGTTAAAGCAAGCAGCGTGTTAAACATGAGTTCTTAAAAGGACCATTGATCTGCTGTTAATGATGAAACCCCGCATGTGAATGATGGTACCATCTGAGTACATGTTTTCGTGTTCTTGAAGGGGGTCTAGTGTCTTACGTATTTTAACAAGTGACCTAAACTGTTAACTGATCTGCAGAACAGATAAATAGCTGGGCATGGTTGGAAGAATTTGGGGAGGAATTTTTTTTTTTTTTAAAGAAACTTTTAATATCTATGATCAATGTCTCTTAGTTTGTGAAGTATAAGCTATAACATGGCTGGACTCCTCTAGAATGTGTTGGCAAATATTCAGCACTCATGCTGATTATGAATGAGTTGATTATGAATGAGTAGAGTAGGCTGTTTGCTGTAATTAGTTGCCAACATATCATCTCTTTTATCCACACCTGCATTATCCGTGTGGATATTCAGTTGTTTGGAGCCATCTTCGGTTTTCCTGAGGGCATGTATTCTGGATTGCTGCACTAAATACATAAGCACACTCCGAATATGTTATTTTAATCATGTGTTTAACATGTTTACTCTGGATCAGGTTTTCATATGTGAACAGAAGTTATATACTCGACTGCAGTTGAGACAGCATATTAGAGATGGTGGTTCAGAAGTTGACGGTGATGAAAGTGAAAGATGTGGGTTTTCTGGTCATCCGCCCTGTGAGTTCTGTCAGAGACCATTTTATGGTGATAATGAACTTTACTGCCACCTGTCTACTGAACATTATACTTGCCACATATGCCAAAGGTAGAACATGCTTTCTATTTGTGAGAAGCTTATTTTTTTGCTCTCAGTTTAAACAAACCGACGTGCATCCAACATGCATCAATTGCAGGCAGCATCCAAATCACTATCAATATTACAAGGATTATGATGACTTGGAGGTTTGCTGCTTTCTCGTTTTTCACTTTGTTCCTCCAACTTTGTCTTTGAATTTATTTTACCACCTTGTGGTTCAACTAACTGATTGCATGTTTTTCAGAATCATTTCCGTCAGGCTCATTTTCTTTGTGAGGATGACTCTTGTCTTGAGAAGAAGTTTGTTGTTTTTGCCAGAGAAGCTGACATGAAGGTCTGATTAGAATCTTTTTCGATTTCTTTTGTTCAGGGGGAATACCTCCCTTATTGAACATTGTCAATGTTGTATGGTCTATGAAGCAAGGTTCATGGATTGGCATGATGGAAGAAACCATCACCTAAATGCAAGGAGGCTCTAGTACTAAACTGGCATTTACTTTTCTTGATCCATACGTTACTGTTATGTGGCATGATAGTCTCATGACACTGGCTCGTTTTTCATGAGCTTCAAAAAACCAAAAAAAAAGCCGTTCATCTGCAGTTCGCTTATGGTTATTTCGTTCATTTTCAGAGGCATAATGCCTTGGAACATGGTGGGAACATGTCTCGTTCAAAACGCAGTGCAACTTTGCAGGTACTATGAACTCTCTTTTGGACCCCCACTTCCTCCATTGGGGCATTGAAACCGTTATTTGATCCTACATTTTTGTATGATGAGTTGTCCAGGCGTCTTTTGGCTTGTGCTTCTAGGATTAGGTGCTTGAATACTCTGCAATCTAGATCGGAATGGCATTCAATGTTCCATATTTCGTTGCATATATGCATTTATGTCCCCATTGGCATGCTATCTACAAAGAAATTGCCTGTGCTTTGTAGAAGTTTTCAGATCCAGTGTGATAAATTGTGTAGCTGTACCTTTCAATGCCACAGCTACCTACCTGCTTTCGTTATCAAGATAGGGAGGAGGAAACTCGGCATGTAAGAGTGGATGCTTCTCGTCGAGGCGTATCTAACCATCAGCTCTCTTCTACTACTCACCCTAATGCGGGGGGGACTGGCTCTAATGTACGGCATCATGCTTCTTTAATTGTGCAAGCAGTTCCTGGTCGCAGCAGGACTAATGATACGGGTTCAACCTCAGATACAGTGCTATCTCCAGGACAAGTACAGGGTGCTTTGTTGGATTTCAGGAGCGTACTGCTTAGTGGCTCTGATTTCCCTCGACTGCCTAGAACATCTAAAAGAAGACGCCGTAAATCCAAAAAGAATTCTCAGGAACCAAGTACCACCTCTGAAGCTGCTCCTTCTTGCCCATCAAATCCTGGAAGTTCAGCCGTAAATGCTTCCTTGACAGCTCATCGAGCGGCAAATCAGACTCCATTAGCAGCAAATGGTTCGTCTTCTCAATGTAGGGTTCCATTAAATGCTGGACCAGCTTCCCATTCTAGTCCTGCCATTTCCTCTAAAAATAGGCAAGTGGCAGTAGGACCCTCCACATCGTCTACGTCTAAAAGTCCTCCTAATATTCTTGGCTCATCTTCCAATGGCACCTATTCTGCTAGTTCTGCAAATCCCACCAAGAGGACGGATAGCATTAAAGCTGTAGGCTCATCTTCAACAGCTTTGAATCTTACAAGTGGAGAATCAAGGGGTCCTGCTGCCCATGGGGAGTCTTCCATGAAGGGAAGTGATGTCTGGCCTGACAAATCCTTGGTTGAAGGGATACGTGCTGCCCTAGGATATGACAAGGACAGATGTGCTGCCTTCAAGATAATCTCAAAAGAATACCGTGAAGGCGAGATTGATGCCCGTGAATACCTTGCATATGTCCATCAGTTTGGCCTTGCACACTTTATTCGGGACCTGGCTAGACTTTGTCCTAATCCCCAGAAGCAAAATGAACTCATGGAAATCCACAAAACCAGTTTGGAAAATATCAAAGAAAATGGGCAGAGAAGAGACAAGATCGAGAAAAGTGGTAGCGAGGGTTCTAAGAAAGGCAAGGAGAAATGTGAAGATACTGGTAGTGGCTCTAAGAGGGAGGCCTTGCCTGATAGTATTGTGAATCACCTGACGGAGCTGAAGTTGAATTCCGGCCCCTACAAAAATGAAAACGCTTCATCATCAAGAGGTGCGGACTCGACTCCTGCAAATGGAATTGTTTCAAACAATACATTGGAGGCAAGAGCCACTGGGAGCAAAAAGAAACCAAAGAAGAATCCCAAGTCCCCTAGGGCGCGTCTTGGTGAAAGCTCTGCATCAGAGGCTCCGAATCTCAGTAACTCTGATCCGGCTTCCCATCCAATGTCGGGACCTAATCAAGATTCAATTCTTGCTTCGGTTCGTGGGGTTTGGAGGAATGGCGGGGGCAGGAGACTTGTGGCCATGAGCCAGGCGTCGGCTTTGACTTGATGATCTTCATAGGACCATAGAACTAGCTAGGGAATGAAATTTAGAGGGCAATTTAATCAGAACTTTCGCTCGTATTGCCCCATTTTTTGTCGCGTTTTTAGTCTGGGGGTTTAATGTGGAGTGCTCCTCCTTTTGGTGTATATATGAAGTTGATGGTAGAGACCCCCCCCCCCCCATCAAGAGGGAAAATCATGCATTTGACTCTCTGTGGTCAGTTGCTGAATGTTGCTATGAAAGCGGATCACATTTTGAGGATTTCTTGGGCTCTGTTAAGTGTTTTAATTCTATATTAGACTAAGTGCAACACTGAACTGGCGTTTAGAATTCTCCTCTTACGCCTCCCACCTCCCTGTTTTAGGAGTTTAGCCACCATGCCCTCAATTCAGCGCCCGTATCACTTGTGAGTCTCCCGCATTGATGGAACATAGTTGAAGAAAGAGGAGGATAAGGGAGGTAAGCCGAATTGCTATCCGAACACCAAATCTGTGGTTTGTCCGAATTTACACTGGTTGTTTGTTTCCGAACCTACGTTGGGTGTTTGTTGTTGTTATAACCGATTTCACCCAAGGTACGCTGACCCACATTTGAAATTTGCCAGGATAGCTTGGTAGCTTCGTAAATTACAATAACCCATCCCCCTTTTAAAAAAAAGGAAAGCAGAAAACACAATCCAAGTGTTTCCCTCCTGTGAAGTAGGTGAGAAAAGACAAATTAGGAAGTAAAGAGAGACACGAAATGATTATATGTCAAGATCCCACCAACTCAACTAGGAAAAAGACAAAGTGGTGGATCAACTA
>JAKOGI010000226.1:365000-597500 GCA_029747015.1 Carnegiea gigantea
CTATACAAAATTCATTGACATACTGATAGTTCTGAATGGCCCATTTACTTCAAAAATTCATCCATGTACTATAATAGATTAATGAGGGAGGCAGGAGAGAGGATAGAGAAGGAAACAGGGAGAATTGAGGGTAAAGAAAGTGAAAAATAAGACAAAAGGCTATAATCATCATTTGCGAATTATATTATAACTGAGTATAAATGTGAAGGTATTAAAAAATTAATTCGAAAAACTCAATGTGAGAAAGATTAATATCACTTGAGGTACTAAAATTACCTGTAGTAATAGTTATGAAAAATGAGAGTGTAAAAATGTAAATGACGGATGAATCCGGCAAAGTTCTTTCTCTACCAATATGCAAAAAGTATGTGAGGGTCAGTTTGAATTCGGGATGGCCTAGCTAATTTAAATCAATTAACGAGGAGGCTTACAGGGTACCGATCTATGCAACCGCCGAAGAGCTGTTGGCTCGTGTGGTCATCAGCATCACATCTGGCGCCTCCCCTTCCCGGGTTCGATCTTGAGGGGCCGCAAATTCTGCTTTGTGCAAGAATTTGTAGGTGGGTTTGTATTCCTGGGCTTCCTGCTCAGACTTTGCCATCCCCTCCCTAGCCTGTTGTAGCCTGTTAGGAATCCTGAGTTGGGGACCCAGCAAGCTAGGCCCACTCCCCTTCCCTCCCAAACAAAAAAATAATCTATCATCTATACAACCATGTGAAATTCTCCCATGGATTAGATGGGGCTGCGCCGACAAGGGAGCTACTTCAGGCACTGTACAGCAAGTGCAACGTGGTATGGAGTGTCGTGTGTTTGGGCGGTGTGGTCGCTTTTCGCTATCTTGTGTTGTTTTGTTTTGTTAATTTTTGTTGCTGAACCCTTTACTTGTATTCTTAGACATTTTGGTTTTGACAACAATTGAAGAAAAAGTGATCTTGAATGCGTTTGAATTAGGGGTAAATGGTTAGGGTGAAATTTGAGTTGAAACCATTATTCATGCGGTACGTTCCAACTTCTACATAAATATGCAATGTTAACTTAGGGGCACAAAGCTCAACATTTTTCATACTAACGATGAGTGTTTTATTATCGCTTCCTATGCATTGTATAGATGTCATGTAAATGAAAATTAGGTCACAAATCTTTAAATGATTAAACTCAATTTTCTATGTATGGATGAAAGACAATGTTATGTTATTCGAAAAAAAGAATATACTTCAGATTGTCAATTATTAAGAATGAATATAGCAAAAATTAGATTGAATGGTAGGTTGTGTTTGAATTGCATAATCTCTAACATGTCTATTTATGAGAATTATGCACAAATTTATCCTATACATTATACAATAAGTTAATACAGAGGTTATTAACATGTGAAGAATAGGTAGGGATGGCAATAGGGCGGGTTGGGACAGAGAACATATTCCTCATCCCTGTCCTCGCTAAGATCCTCGTCCCCGTCCCATTCCCCATTGCAGGAAAAAAAGTCCCCCCATCCTCGTCTCCAGCGGGGATCTAATCCCTGAAGAGACCCCAACGGAGATTTTTACCTGCTATTTTTTTCCTCTGTGATAACTATATTACAAGTCTTGGATGAAAGTTCAATCTGCCATCTCTAAATCGTAATCAAATTAATTGTACAATAAACTCTTGTAGGCTCCAAACAACATAATTTTAACCAAATTCATTAAAGTTCATAATATAACCAAAATTAAAGTTGAACAAGTCATACAACATGACTCTAGCAATGCACAAATTACACAAAATAATTCCATACAATCTACGGTTTTTTAAATTTAATGTACCGATGTAACCTTAGTATTATGTTTACAAATAAAAGGCTCATATTTACTTTTAAATTAATATGAGGGGATGGGGATGAAAATATTTCACCAACTAGGGGCAGGGAAACGAGGATGTCCTTAAGCGGGGAAGTGCGGATGGGGACGAGGTAAATTTTCGTCCCGTCCCCGCTCCAATCCCTGTTCGGGGATTTATTTCTGTTCCCATCCTAATTGGGAATGAGAATTTTTTTCCAATACGGAGCGGGGTCCCAACTAGAGTGGAAATGACATCCCTAAGAGTGGGAATTCCTGCTTTATTGACATCCCTAAGCGTAGGTGTTGCCCAACTCCAAAACCAAGGGTACTTCCTTTATTTTGTCCACTGGGCCGGGCCCGTCGAAATCGGTCGCTGTCACTCACCGACTCCAGTGAGTCGAACGCGAAAGATCCGGCGGTTCACGTTCTCTCACCTGGGCCCTCACTAAATCCCTCCCCCGAAAAAGCCCCTCCCGTGAAAAGGAAATTAAAATAATTCTTTAACTTATTTTAATTTTTTCAAGGGGGCCGACCTCTATAAATATGGGTCCAAAATGTGCGCCTAGAACACGGCTTACCAACTCCCCAACGATCGGACAGTTTTCTCTCTCTCTTCAACTCCTTCCCTCACTGCCTCTGCCCTCTGCTCCTTCGGGGTGGTTGTGCCCTCCAGGTAAATTAGGATTCTTCATTTCTCCATCTCTTGATCATTATTCAGCTTTCTTTGCTTTGATTTTAAGTGTTTGGGTAAAAAATAGATGAAGATTTGAGCACATTTGGTGGCGTTGTTTGGTTATTGATAATCTTTGCTAGATCTAGGGTTGTTTACTGAGGTGTTGAATTGCTCTGTTGAAGTGTGTTTCTGCTCGATCATTTTAGTTTGCTTGCGTTTTTGCTTCATGTTGTAGAGATCTGTCGGTGGACATTGAAGTTGATAGGTCCCCCCCCCCCGGGGAAATTGGTTCTTGGGGCTAGGGTTTTGCTTAGGGTTCTGTTTTGGTAGTCTGTTTGCTTTAATTCTTCACACTTTTTCAGTCTGTTCATTGAATATTGCTTCTGATTCTTGCTTTGTTTTTTTTGGTTGGGTTCAATTATTGATTTTTTCCATACAAACCAAAAAGGAAGGGAAAAAAGGAGGGGAAGAACTAGCAAAATTACAGAATAAATGAACTTCCCGAATCTTGTGAAAATTTCCGTATACATTGATTCTGTTTGTCTGGGTTTTGGGAGGCTTTTGGGGAAAGATGTGGTTTTATTCCCTTTCAAAATAAAATGTGGGCAGCTGTTTAAGCTTGGAATAAGTTCAAAATCTTTATGTCAAATGGGTCAGATTCTATGAGTGTCTGAATGGAGGAATAGAACTTTTTCTTTTAAAGAATTTTACTTTCGAACGTTTATTCACCGTATCTTTGGTTGTCCTTCCCCACTGAATTATTCAGTGTAGGTGGATTTTTCCTTTGTCCAATTTGGAGGGATTCCATTTCATGTCTTGCGTTTTGCTGTTTGATTCTGATTTATGTGCCCACTTGTTGGCTTTTGCCTTTGCAGCTTGCACAAAATGGACACCTTCCTATTCACTTCTGAATCTGTCAACGAGGGGCACCCTGACAAGCTTTGTGATCAGATCTCTGATGCGGTGCTTGATGCTTGCCTTGAGCAAGACCCCGAGAGCAAGGTGGCTTGTGAGACCTGTGCCAAGACCAACTTGGTCATGGTCTTTGGTGAGATCACCACTAAGGCTAATGTAGACTACGAAAAGATTGTCCGTGACACTTGCCGTCGGATTGGATTTACATCTGCTGAAGTGGGTCTTGATGCTGATAATTGCAAGGTCTTGGTGAACATTGAGCAGCAGAGCCCTGACATTGCTCAGGGTGTACATGGTAACCTCACCAAGCGCCCAGAGGAAATTGGTGCTGGTGATCAGGGTCACATGTTCGGCTATGCCACTGATGAGACTCCTGAGTTGATGCCTCTTAGCCATGTCCTTGCCACCAAGCTTGGTGCCCGCCTCACTGAAGTCCGCAAGAATGGCACCTGCCCGTGGTTGAGACCAGATGGCAAGACCCAAGTGACCGTTGAGTACTACAATGACAATGGTGCGATGGTCCCTATCCGTGTTCACACTGTTCTTATTTCAACTCAGCATGATGAGACTGTCACCAATGATGAGATTGCTGCTGATTTGAAGGAGCATGTGATCAAGGCTGTCATCCCCGAGAAGTACCTTGATGAGAAGACCATCTTCCACCTCAACCCATCTGGCCGGTTTGTGATTGGTGGACCTCATGGAGATGCTGGTCTTACTGGCCGTAAGATCATCATTGATACCTATGGTGGTTGGGGAGCCCATGGAGGCGGTGCCTTCTCTGGAAAGGACCCAACCAAGGTCGACAGAAGCGGTGCTTACATTGCTAGGCAAGCTGCCAAGAGCATTGTTGCCAATGGGCTTGCTCGCAGGTGCATTGTTCAGATATCTTATGCTATCGGTGTCCCTGAACCCTTGTCAGTGTTCGTCGACACTTATGGAACTGGAAAGATCCCCGACAAGGAGATTCTCAACATTGTGAAGGAGAACTTTGATTTCAGGCCCGGAATGATTGCCATTAACCTTGACCTCAAGAGGGGCGGCAACCGGTACCTGAAGACTGCTGCATATGGTCACTTTGGTAGGGATGACCCAGACTTCACATGGGAGGTGGTGAAGCCCCTTAAATGGGAGAAGCCCGAAGAGCAACCGTGAGAGGAAAGGATTGAAAAAAATCCATGACTTACGTTGATTAAAAATTTATTTGATCAATAAGTCAAGTGCCTGGTCTCCCCTACTGCTACAGCTGCTCTCTAACCAAAAACAAAGTATACACTATGCATCAGTCTTATGTGTTACTGTGATTTTCCTTTTCCCCTTTCTATTATTGGGGTGTTTCTTTGTGTTTTTGGTTTCTGAGTTGATTGGTTTACTTCCTGGGAGAAATTATTGTTGGAAATTTTTGTGTTACAGAGTTGCAGCATTTAATTAGGAGGAAAGAGGTTGCTGCTTTATATATGTTTGATAGGGGATACAGCTGCTGAGCAGCAACCATGTAGTTTTCTGTTATTTGATAAGCAATGTTATATTGGTTAGCTTCATATTTTGAATTTTTTTTTTAGATTTTGACCGAAATTGCGTTTCAAGTCCTTGTTTAGGTGAGGTAAGGTGCATTATGAACTTCATAGGAGTAGGCCCTGTTTTTTCACCGCAGCAGGTGGGAAATCTCACCTAACCTTTGGACTGCAGTCCTTGGAGGTCCAACTGTCCGTTGTGTTTGTTGTGGTTTTGTATTTGTGTCAACTAACAGTCATATGCTTATAATAATAGAATTGATGTCAGGAGTACTAGTTTGATCTTTCGCAATCGTCCTGGTTTGATGACGATGTACATGGTAACCAAGATTCTTATGAGATGATGTACAGATTCACTTTTTGTTAGGCCTCTTTATGATTCAACTGCTTCCTGCCTACAATCCATGTACGATGCTAATTTGGGTTGTGACTTGTGAATATAAATTTAAAGCATTGATATGAGCATGCGATAGATTCGTAACAATTAACCACGATGAATACTACAAAAGAGTACTAGTTGGGTGGTGACTTGTGAATATAAATTTAAAGCATTGGCATGAGCATGAGATTCATAACAATTAACCACGATGAGTACTACAAAAGAGTACGAGTTTTGGGTTGAGATCATGTAGTATAATATTCACAGTTGACATAATTTTCACAGTTGACATATATTCATGACCTTGTATTTATTGTGGAATTATAACTATGATGTATATTTATAATTACAACATATATATTCATGATGAATGTTCAGGTTAGGGATGACAATGGGTCGAGTCTACATTGATCCATTTAATTTTTTTAGATCTGGATCTAGACCCGCCCCAAACCCAATGATATGGAAAGATGGGACACAGACCCAAACACTGTGGGTCTGAAGGGGTCTATGAGTCCTAACTGTTTTTCACATTAAAAATTATTTTTTCATATTAAAAATTATTTTTTCCACATTCCAACATAAATTACCATATTATAAAGACATATAATTGAATTTAGAAGGCATGATATTTAATAATAAAATATTTCAGCGACATATATAATAACGAAGTGTTGTGACTTACGTCTTACACATCAAAATAATATTTTAATACAAACCACAAAGATAATGTCTATAAAAATTTAGACGGACATAACAAAATAGTCCTACGACTGGGAATAAGCAAAGTGGTTTTAGGGTTTGCTAGTATATAGTTGCTTTAGTCAAGTGCCTTTGCGACTTTTTTTTAAAAAAATTAATAGGTCTTAAATGGGTCTCGGGTCTGATCTAGATCTGAATTTTTTTAACCTAATCCTAGATCCGCTTAAAATCCACTGGCTCTCATTTAACTGGACCTACACTTTTTAATTTGAGTTGGATTTGATGGATCTAGGTGGGGTTCTTCACTGCCATCTCTAGTTCAGATTTGGGGTCTAAAGCATTTTCCTGCCACTTTAAGCTAGTTGAGAACCAGGAATCTGGCGGTGCTATTTTTGCTAGAGTTTAACAGTCTTTTTGTTTCCTTTTCTATAAGCGAAGTTATTGTATTTTTGTCATGGTATTTTTACTTTTTGAGATTATTACCTGACAAATGATAAAAAAAAAAGAGCATTTTTGTGCTTGTACGTAATTCAGTTTAAGCTTATTAGTCAATTATCCATATCCATGAGTGTCTCTTGTTTTTTTATTTCTTTTTTTTTTGGGGGGGGGGGGGCATATTGTATGACCTAAAATAAGCAGGATCACCATGTATAATACATAATGTACACATTTGTGACACAAAATTGTGTTCATGACTTATTACATTATATTCATGATATTATATACAGTCAAATTTTGTTATTGTTTCGTGGGAATACATTACTAGCTTGCTTATAATACTAATGCTCAATTTTGATACAATAACTTCTCTTGATTTTGAATTCAAATCTCATGGAGTACAAAATTTTCCTTGGATGGAGAATTTACATGAATCTAAATTACTCGTCTTAATTTTGAGGGCCTGGTTGACGGTGTGTTTCCTTCACCTCCTAGTTCTCTAATAGTTATTGTATTGGCTTATCAACACAAATTCTTAGGTGAGATCGTCTCACCTCCTAGCAATATATTTTGGAGTGACTTTTAAATTTAGGAATGACTAATAGTTCATTTAGCAGTGACTATAATAACAATCATCCCCAAATAAACTATTAGTTATCCCAATTAATTATTAATAATCATCCTAAAAGCATCTGTCTATGACTTACGTGAGATGATCTCACACAAGACTTATTACTCTATCGATGGGGTACATAAGGGCCTTGCTTACCTTAAAAAGCTAAGCTGCACGTCTACACACCATGCATGTCACATTGAAATGCAAATAGATTTTGTAGAGATCAATTTTTCTTTTCTAGTATTTCTATGTCATTTGTACTATCTTTCACAAGAGCTTGGTGTATCAACAATCTTAACTTTAGTAGTTGCCTCTATATTTTTCCGTTGCACTCCAATCTTATATTTTTCGTCCCTTAAATTTTGTAGTTTTAAAACGTTTATAAGTTATTTGCCTTTACAACATATTAAAGAGATGCACCGATTATCTATAGCGATATTCTTGTTTTTTTACTGGAAAACTAGATATAGAGTATTTTTTTGGTCAATTTCAGTTAGTGGAAACGAAAGGCAGCAGAACTTTAGACTCAATAATGGAATCACACGTTTTTTTTTACAGTCAAAGCACGCATGGCATGTACACTTCCCTCGTAGTCGCGCCACTAATTTAAGATGTTAGTTCCCGAAATCCCAATTTTTTTGTTTTTTCAATTCAACCAAAAACTTATTTTGACAACTGAAGATCTGAGATAAATTTTAAAACCAGGCTCAAGTAACCTTAATTTTATGAGGAAATATTAAAAGATTTTGGCTATAATCTTTGTAGACAAAGACTACCATCGCTGGCAGAAGATAACACTTGATATACGTAACCAATGACCCTGTTTGGCAATCAGCTGTTAGCCGTTAGCTGATTGCATTAGCTGTTTGACTTAGCTGATTGTATTAGCTGTTTGTGAAAAAAAATATTTGGTAAAATTAACTGTTTCTAACAAAGCTATTTGATAAAATTACAATTATGCCCATTACTCAATTTCATTATTTGTCTAACAAAATAATTTTTCATTGAATATTTATTTTTCTTTTCGATATGAATTATGAATTAAGATTATGTGATATATAAAATTACAGTTATACTTTTCTCTAATTTTAGTACTTATTATCTAAATATCTTTTTAATGTTAAAAGTTTTCTTTTTTAATAGCACTTGAAATTACGTGACATAAAAAATATTTATATATCATGTAAGACTAACTAACATAAATTATTTGTTAAATTAGGAAAGCGTTAAAATTAAAAGCATTATCTTCAATATCATGACCATCCACAACTCTTGTCCCAAAAGAGGAAAAAAATAAATTGAAAAATTTAAAGTATAAGCATCCAACATTCGTGAATATCATTTGTGAATGACATTTAATGTAAATTTGTCTAAATTATAAGGTTAGTATGGTCATTGTAATAGTAAACATCAAAACGCTCTTTGAAAAAGTTTATCCCAAAGAGCTTTTTGGGTATAAAAAGCTAATCAATCAAACACTTCAAAGAGCTTTTTGACTAAAGTCAAATATTAATACTCCAAAAAGCTCTTTTTGCACCCAAAAAGCTCTTTACCAAACATGCCAATATTTTTCACATTTCAGTAACATAGTTCCCAACGAATGATGCCTAAATTGCATCAATATTTACCTAACCAAAATGTCAAGTGACCATTATCGAATTGCTACGTTGTGCAGCTCTCAATCATCTCCTCTGGAAGTTGAGTTTTCCAATGAAATACGCAAATAACGATGCAAACGTCAGGGGAAACAGAATCAAGACAACAGCAACGATGCCCAACTGATCGTGACGAAATCCAAAGTAATCTTCCACGAAAGAAGCAACAGTCGTAGGTTTTCCAAACACAGTGATTCCTTGCTGTATATCTCCATATTGGGACGAGAGCAGACCATTTAGGGTCCAAGATGTTGGGCATATGTAATATAGCCACAACCACCACTTTGGAATATGCTGCAAGAACAAAGTTATATACCATTAGGTCTCTATGTTCAATAACTAATTACAAAGAATGGTAAAATCTGTTCAGAAAAAAGCTCTCGCGATCCAAAGAAACGATCTTGTAATTCAAGAGTAAGGCTGCTGCCTTGCGACAAGGGTGTGCCACGCCCTGCTTCAACGGGACTCTTCGAGGCATAGATTCAGATTCAGATTAGATTCTAATCTACACGGACAGTTTTCCTCCATGTTGGCTCTGTTCATTTTGTCTTTCTTACGATCTCAATAAAAACAATTTTGAATCAGATTTATCTCTGTCCCAAGCTTAAGGAATTCACAGCAAATTTGACAATGAAAAATTTTCGAGTAAGACGAAATGAACAAAGTCATTCTCTATTGACATGGGATGAGACTGAAAAATAAGCATTTCATCTGTTACTTCAGAACAAATGTGATTTGAGACGTGATATTCAGGTTCTCTTTGAAATGGAACGCGAAAAATGCTGAGCTTACCACCCTGTAAGTAAAGACTTAGATACTAGACACTGAAGTTAAAGCTCCATACCGACATGTCAACATCAAAACCAGGCTAGTTTTGGTAAGACCAGGCATCTGTTTTCGACGCAATGGAAATATCACATTTGTTGATCATGGGATCATGGCAAGATACAAATAAATACAGGGGATTTTTTTTTTTTTGGGGGGGGGGGGGTTAAATAAAAATGAGAAAGCGAAGGAACTCAATGGGTCATAAACGGATTTCTTCTTTTCTTTGATAAAGAATTTTTTTAATGAGGGGCCAAAAATGTTACCCACATGCACATTAAGGCAACATTTGAAAGGAGGAGCTTACCGGTTGAGGAATCAGAAACCCAGAAAACAGATTAAACATTGAGTAGAAGGCTGAGGATATAATGGAGGCCAGTTGGTAATTTGGTGTCAAAGCCACGAGCATCATACCCATGTAGTTGAAGTACAGCAAAGTACAGAACATGGCATAGAAGTACCAGAAAACCTTGTAGGCTGAAGAGTAGTAGCCAATCATTGGGTATGTGATAACTGTGAATATCAAAGCCACAGAAAAAAGATAGGGAAGCTCAACAGAGACCTGCATGATCAGTAGCTAATCAGTGGATCAAACAATGAAGGAATGCCAGATGCAAAGAAGACATTGAAGCAGGAATAAAAAACAAAGGTCACCAAAACAAGATTAGTGTGATATCCACTCTTGTAACGGCAGAGATGCTGCTCGAGGGCAATATTTTTCCAGCTTTGGCTTATAGCATCATAGAACATAATGCCTCACCAAAACCACATTATTTCTTCTTCACTATCACAGTGACAACTTCTTAAATCTAGGGTCAACGAAAATGTCTTTGCAACATCTTCCAGTCATGATGGCTTATCTAATTCCTCAGCAACACCTACCTGGTGGGATTTGATCGTAATGGTTTGGGTTGGATGTCAAAGAAGGCAAGGGGAAAATGCAGGAGAATGATGCCTTTAGATAAATAAATGAATTAAAGTATTAGTGCCTCCCCACAGATCGAGAGAGAATTAATTTGGGATGAGGTAAAATCATTTGCGTGTAAAAATGTACCCCTTCGCTCCTACTGAACTTCAGGTTTAGTTTAGATATCTATTTTGATTTCAAGAAAAGCTGCAATAGGCTAACCAATTCAAAATAACAGTATACCTGTGCAAAAGAATAAGCCCATGAACAGTACATTCCTGCAAATCTTTCCCGATAAACAACAGTCCTTTCTGTTGCTACGTATGGAAGCACGTTAGAGCAATTGTTTATTCCCAAGAAGATCACTCCAGAAAACATGGAACCAAATATTGTGAACAAACTCTGCTGATTTTCGCTGCCATTTTCCGGAACAAAAGAATCAAATGGGACAATGTATGAGCAACTTGTTCAGAATATGAAGAACATATTTGCAGAAAATGTAATCACATGCTGCAGGAAGCAACTCAAACATTAACAATATCAAAGATAATTATATAGGGACAGCAGATGCCCAGTACCACGTAGAGAAACTTAGAGAAACAGGCCACAAAAGTTGAACTGCACCTAACAGTCCTAACTGATGGGTAAACAGCAGCATGTCGGACATCTAATAAATGTCCATGTATTTTTTTTAAAAAAATATTGGTAATGCAGGCAGTAGGCTTAACCAAAAAGAAAGAAATCCTGAGGAAAAAAAGAAAAGAAAGTCCAAATCCTTAGATTGACTACTTGAAGAAAGACATAAATATAGGGATAACCAGAAAATAGCCAAACTTACATGCTCTTCCCCTGCTTCCAAAACAACAATCCGAAAATAAGAGATGACAGAGTGGCAAAGATGAGGCGGACCAAATTGTATGAAGGGCTTCTCCAGTAAGACAAGTGTTGTTTCCATAGACAAGCCTTGTATTGATCCCAAACAGATCTTGAAAAGCGGCTGTCAAAATGAAGGTCCTTTGAACTAGGAGATGGAGTACTTAGCTGCCGTACTAGTTCTTCATTTTTCCTGAACCCAACATGATGAAAGAGGAAATCATTATATCTGTTTCTACTACATCCCAAAAAGGAAGCGTAGCTACATGTAATTTCCCAAAAGCCCTGATCTTAATAACCCAATCTCAAGCAAGAGTGAAATGCAAATCCATGCACAAATGACTTCAAAACAAGGAATCACAATGCAAAAGGGAAGTTAAACACAAAAAACAAAAGTTGAAAGACATAAGATAAATATTAAAACACAACTGATGGACATATGTCTAGGAGATTTTCTAGTCCAAATTATAACAGAATCCTATATGTTCAAGTTGAAATTATAGGAGAACTCTATCATATGAAGCGATCATGGACTACAACGACATAGTTTGCGAACATTAAACCACAGTACAGTTTGGTATTGCTATTGCCTACAAGAACTAGCAAGTCAACCAATCCATTGACTGAAAACTAGGAATGAAATGAGCCTAAAGTTTCAAAGTTACAAGGTTTTATATACCATATTGGACAATAGTTCAGACATTTGACCGTGATCAATATTTTTCGGTTGATTGGGGGGGGGGGGGAGGATACTTGGGATCTTTAATATGTTTCTAACCATATGGTACCCGTAATGTAAACAGTACTTTTTTGTCAATTAATTACAGCCAATGAATGAGTTTTTCTGTCAGCAAAAAATATTGAGAAATGGCTTCTGAATACTTATCTCCCCCCCCCCCCCCCCAAAAACCCCAAATTATGATGAGGAGCTAATAACATGAATCATTTATGCATCACCTTCATCTGAAGAGTGTAAGCAGACAAAAACGAATTCTGAAACTATAGCGGCTTTCACTATTTGCATATCATAATCCTGGCAGTGAATAAGAGTACAACACTTACTGATATGCAACAGAATTACGGTAAAATTCTGCAAAGTCAATGCCAAGCTCAATCTCAGCTGATGCTGAAGTGACCTCTAACATCCATGTTGCTGGATTGTAATTATGTCGGATCTTGGGTACCCCAGGTATATTCTGTCAAGAAATTCAATAAAGAACAGAAATTGTCGCAGAAAGATTTCACGACAAGTTAGCAGGCAGCAGCAACCACTAAATTCAGCTAGAGAACCCGAACAAGAAAGGGATGAAAATAATCTGACCTGAAAATATTCAATAACCTGGCTTGAATGCTGGCCCAGCAGTCCAGAATAGATTACTCGTCCACCAGATTTCAAAAAAATCAACTGCAGTAGAAAGACACACACCTCTTGTCAGAGTCCACAAAAAAACCACAACTTGGAAACGTTGAAGAAAAAGACAGGACGTAACAATTGCAGTACTCTTATTTCAGAAGAAAAATCTGACTTCTTTGAGAAACTGATTTTTAGAAATTCAAGCAATTCAATTTCTGTTCTCTTATATTCAAATGACATCACAATGCAGCTTTTAAGATGAACATAGATAAATAGCAAAGAAAAACTCACAAGACAAGACATACAAGGTCATCAATAAGAACAGAGAATCTAATGCTCACATCATACAGAAGCCATCAATACTTGTTAATAACAAACTCATTCAGCAAGGCAAGATTAGACAGATTTCAGTGGCTTACAGGCTCTTACAGAAAATAACTGCCACAGGAACAGCACATATTTTGTCAATCTATGTCACTCATAACTAAAACCAGTTTGTCGCGTTCCAACCTAAATATGTGGGTTTCTAATGCCTCAGAAACTGAGACAAATCATGGCCTAACTCAGACAATCGCTGACCCACAGGTAAACAATATTTGGGAGGTTCATTACTGGATCATACCTTCTTTTTGATCATCTTGCTTCATGAGCATTTTGCCTGGTTGGGCCCTAGATCTATTTTCTTGATCAGTAGTTTACCAGTTACAGTGCATGATCCTTGCCTTAGCTTTGACATTAAAATTTTCTGTCAAAAGAAGGGGGGTTTCTTACCTCATCAAATGCTTCAAATATGTCAATACTTGGCTGGTGGATGGTGCAAACGACAGTTCTACCAGTAACAACCACATTCTTTACTGCTCGCATAACAATGGCAGCTGCTCTTGCATCCAGACCTGTGGTAGGTTCATCCATAAATATAATTGATGGGTTGGCGACAAGCTCCACTGCTATAGTGAGCCGCTTGCGTTGCTCAGTGGACAGACCACCAACACCAGGTATCCCAACCAAGGAGTCTTTGACTTCATCAAGCTCGATAATTTCCAAGACTTCATTGATAAATTCCTGTGCACACATTGTGAAACTGATTCTGTAAAACTATCGAAGAAAATAAGTGGAATAAGAATTTTAACTTTCTTCCCCATTAATACAGAGTTACAGACGTACAGTTTTGGTCTTGGAATCAACATTGTCAGGAAGCCGAAGCCAAGCAGAAAAAATCAAAGATTCCTCAACAGTAATTTGTGGAGAATGTATGTCTGTTTGCTCACAATATCCAGATATCCGAGCAAATGTATCCTGAAACTTTGGATAGCCTCCAATCCGAATTTCACCTTCAATAGTGCCACTCGTTTTCCTTCCAGCTAGAACATCTAGAAGAGTTGTCTTTCCCGCTCCGCTGATGCCCATCAATGCTGTAAGAACACCGGGCCTAAAAGCACCAGTGATACCATCGAGAAGTTGGAGTTTCTTCTCAGAAAAACCCCGCTCTCTCATTTCCTGAGACCACAGAAGAATTAAAAGAACTTGTTCAAATTCTGAACTGATTAAGGCATCTAACTCCTAGAAAATTGGTTTCAGATTACCAGAGGAGTATCAATGTAGTATCGCATACTGTGAAAGGTCATTGTAAGTGGTTGGAAAGGCAAAACCATATTGCCTGCCATGATTAACAATTGTTGTTGGGTAATGAATAGATGAATATGAGCACAAAAGAATTGCCACGAGTAAAGAGAGTTCACTAAGCTCTACTATTTGAAAGAGCATAGGAAAATCAAGAACAAATTTTTCATGCCTTTAATGGGCACTGCATCGTTTCTGGGGCCAGAACTCTTTGAACTAGTGGTGCTGTTTGCATCTTCTCCTGGATCTCGCAGTCCTTGTAGTTGCGATAGCTTTTCTCGTGAGATTATTGCAGCCGAAGTTCCTGGAGCTGCAAATATAAAGGAGGAACTACAAATTCAATAACACTATGACGCATTTACCTTTTGTTTAGGGAAAAACAGGAAGAAGAAAAGAAAAGGAATGAATGGTGCTCTCACCCTTCAATAAACTCAAGGCTAAAGTATACCCAACATTTGCAAGTAAAGAAAACCCAAACAAAGCCCCAACTGAAATCCAGTAATAGTAATCATCAAACTGCAGCCCACGGGATTGAAGGATTTCTTGCCCAAGTGTCGCGTTTGAGGGTGAAATCTATAAGTAAGAATGGAAACCAGCAAACAATAAATATGATATGACAGAAAATACTTTCAGTAAACAAAACAGTAGCAGTCTTTCAGAAGTTGCCAGACTGACGTCTGACGGGGAAGTCCACTGTGGGGAAAAGTAATGTATACCCAACAGACTCAGCTTAATGGAGACATCGACTTAAAGAAGACTGCACTGTAAGTTAGAGCAAAACAGTTCATGTAGTCATTAGAAACAGGAGGAGCATGAGCACATGGCTAACCTGTTTTTACCCAGGGCGGAGTAGCCATCTTACATCAATACTAAATGGCAACAGAATACTTGTCAAATGATTCAAGAATGTCTAGAATGATTTTTACAGTATGTTTTTTTTAAAAAAAATATATATCCTCTAATAATTTGACTTTGAGGGTTATTTCTGATGTTTTACTAGTGGATCAACTCTTTACTTTAAAGGCGGCATCATCATTGACATTTCTTACAGTATTGTACCTTCTCCCATCTTGGAGCGAGAAATTCATTAACAGCAAGACCTATCTCCCCGTATGTGAGAGGTGCAACCCAGAATCCCCATTTCAGCCAACCGGGCATAGAAGCTGGAGGAAAAATAGTATCAGATAAATGTCACATGATCAAAACAACTCATTATGTGAAACTTAATTGATAGTCTTACGTCTTGGGATTACGAATCCGCTGAATATGAAAACAAACATGATAAGGATAACAGAGGCAAAAGTAGCAGTAACCATTGTTCGGAAGAAAGCTGCGAAGAACCGGAACAAGGATATTGATGAGAAGTGCACACCAGAGAGCAGAAGAAGTTGGCGAAAGAACCTAAAAAATGCAGCAGAGGATTATGGACATTGTCTTTGATTCTGACTCTATGGAATGAAGATACAAGACTGAGACAGTAAGAATCAAAGACAGAACCGCCATCATATCTCAGGAACAGTATGCACAGTCCCAAAAAAATTATGGAGCAAGAAAATCATCATGTTCCAGAAGACATCTGTCAATCATAGAAGAATATCTCCCACCTAAATGGGACAGGCATAAATACAACAGCACATTGGAAGACAGCACTCTGATCCAATCTAAGAAGATACAACTCTATAAACCCCCCCCCCAAAAAACACAAAAAAAAGTTCATGTTGTTCAACACAAGGACATTGACGATTTAAAATTCAATAAGTAGTCAGCACTTTGGACTCTTGCAAAACTCACCTTCCAGCCTCCGGAGTGTATCCAATGGTATAGTAGGTAAGCACTGTCCACAAAAAAGCAGCCAAAATGGACAGAGGTACCTTCAGAATAGTGGCTGAGATTGCATAGGCCCAAGCTGGATAGAAACAGAGATCTCTCTGTTTGAAGAAGACAGGAAGTCTCATGATAGTCATTGACACTTCTGGAAATCCATCAACAAGAAGGATAATGAGACCATAGAACAAAGCGCCCAAATAGTAATTTGCATGAAGCATGTCAATGCGCATCCGAGTCCGCAAAAATACCGTCATAGCTATCAGAGACACAACAACCAACTGCAGTGGAAATGTTTTTTTAAAAATATGGTTAGAGTGTAATTACATCAAGCTCTACAAGTACAAAAGCATTCTGTTAGATGGTCTTGGCTATCCAAATCCGGCTAGCATAATAATATCTATCTAAAAGTTACACTCTGCGTTTTGGTGGTCATTGTCCCTAATTTGAAGTGTCAGATTCTAACACAGGCATGTCAAAGTCAGATAAATAGTTCATGCAGTATGAAAATAACTAGTTAAAAAAGAAAAAAGAAGATAAACAACAGCACCAGAAATAACCTGGGAGAGCTTGAACACATATACAAAAGAGTTCCTCTTCATAAGAAGGAACTCTCTTGACAAACAGGCTTTAAAAAGCTTCCACTTTGGAAGAGAAAACTTGGAGAAGCAAATGGCATCCTCATCACCCTGCGTCTTAGCATGTGGACGCGAAACCTCTTCATGTAGAACCACCCCAATCGAAGACGTCCTCCATTTATCATGGAACAGATCTGCGGAGACATAGCTGTAAGGGTCCTCACAAAACCAGTACTGTTGCTGGTCCTTTCTTGAAATAACCTGTTAAAAATAGCAAAGAATGTTTGCCTTTGCAGCTGGTAAATGCTCATTACTTCCTGATGATAAATTTGAACTATTTGATATAAGACTTGAAGCATTACCTCCTGCAGAAAGTCAGCCACTCCCTTCCTCGATGGACACCTGAAACCACAGTCTTCGAAAAATTGCAGAACGCAATCACGTGGTCCATGATACACTATCTTTCCCTCTGCCATCAAGATTATGTCATCAAACAGATCAAACGTCTCTGGCGCGGGCTGAAGAAGTGCGATCAGTGCAGTAGCATTAGTTATATGGACCAGCTGTTGAATGCATGAAACAATCTGAAATGCAGTGGAACTGTCCAATCCATTGGTTATCTCATCCATGAACAGTGCTTTTGTTGGGCCAACGATCATCTCACCTGTGAATTTACATTAAAGTTATGATTCTTCAACATGTAGATGTAATTTGAAGTTCAAAGGTTGATGATTTAGTCGTAGGTTTTTGGGATACCTGTGGTCAACCTTTTCTTTTGACCACCTGAAACGCCTCTCCTCATGGCATCTCCCACAATAATGTCAGCGCAGATGTCAAGTCCAAGAATCTACGAAAAAGTGAATCGTCAAGAAATGATTAGCGGCTAAACTAGTAGTCCACAGGTAAACCACAGAAGTCAAATACGAGGTAGATTTGGACAGAGAGTTACTTTTAGAATGTAATCTGTCTGCAGGGAGCTCTTTAAACCTCCCAAGGAAATCGCCTGTTACCCCAAAGCATTAGTATCAGTGATGACAATCACAGAACACTTACTAATTGCATCATGCTTATCGAAGAACCAGAAAATTTATTATGATGAACTGGTGATCAATTACATGATTAGATCATTAGACTGTTTATCTAAAAGTTCACAATTCTTTTAATAAAATCTCAAAAACAAACATGTATGGCATATTTTAATACCCACTCAAATAATTTGGAAGCATACAGGAAAAACAAGAGAGATTCTACTTGAGAGACATGGAAGAAGGGAGATTAATAAATCATCATAGCCCTCATACAGCATCCTCTCCTCTACTCTCTCCACCAGTTACACCAATTCTTGTCAGTTTTCTTTTCCTGCGGTCAAATGTCAGGTTGGAAACAATGGTGAATGTGGTTTATATGAGTCCACCATCCAAACCCTTTGTAACAAAATGGTATTGACAATATTCACAGTGGCAGGGCCTTAAGAAGCATTTTCATGCACCACTTGACAAGCAAAAAAAGAAGCTTAGCATTGAAAAAAAATCCACAGATTCTTCTTCTTTTTTTTTTTTTAAAATGATGATTTGTTTTCTTGTGTCCAATTTCATTGTTCACTACAGAATTCTGAGCAGAAACTTTTGGAGGATAAGCAGCTTGAGTGGAAAATGATATCCTCCACAGAATTCTCATCATCGTCAATTCAATGAATCGTCAAAATGTTATCCTTTACACTGCAAAAAGCTTTGAGGTTAGTTCTGTTACGGAAGCCGAAAGAGTCAAGGACACGGGAAGATGCATAATAAAAAAGGCAGTGACAGATTACACTTTGTCCTATGTATTACCCAATGAAGGGCAATGCATTCTTCTGTAACAACATTTTTCAGCTCAATAGTAGCATAAGGGGTTGCTCTCCTAGAGAGAGAGGAAGTCTAGCGCATTCTCATCGCGACACAACTAAATTTAGCTTAATAAGATATATATCAGAGAACATCTAAATTTAGCAAGGCACTTCTCATTTGGTCTCCCACATATCACGTCAGGAGCAGATCACTCCAAGTTACATAGCAGTCAGAGAGTCATAATCTGCTGAGAAGTATTCCATCAAGCATCTTCATCAAGTTTAACCAAAGATGGCAGGCATCAAAACTATGCAGTTCGACCCACATGGCACAGATATATCACCCACTTTTGACCAGCATGGGGTCAATTTAGTATATAATCAAAGACTTAAGTGCAGAACGTGGAAATCCAGAAGTGAGATACAGAACCTTCAATTAGAATACCTTCATGTATGCATCTATATCGGGATCTGGAATAATTCCTTCCTGCTTCTCCCTTCTACAGACCTCGATCATCGTCTCTACAGGGGCAAGATGCTTGCGTAACTAACCGACCATGACAAAACTTTCAGCAATGAATCACCAAAAAGCAGTGTACAAAAAATACCTGCCCGGCTTCCAACACCCTGGCAGCGAGCTGAGAAATCAATTGTCTCCCTTACAGTCATCTCAGGAATGTGCAGGTCCTGCTGGCTTATATAAGCAGAAGTTTTCTGTGGGATGAATTCTTTCAGTTTATAACCATTGTATTCAATATCTCCTTGAATCTGCAATTCATAAGAAAGAGAAGATGTAGGAATTTTGAATTGAATGACTCTATAAGATACAATCTAATCAAGTGCTAGATAAAGCATAATGATCCCTCTCTTAAGCACTTTACGATATCTTTAATTCAAAAGCAGAGGCCTGCATTTTTGCAGAGCAATAAGGTGAAGGCTTATATACTTAGTAACTAACTTGAGTAATTATGTATATCAAAACCAAAATCCACTGGAATATCAACGAAGAAGTCCAACTAGGGCAATATGCAAGTCTACATGCGAATAAGATAACTCCACAACAGCAACAACACAGGGTGAATCCCCCTGCAGTGTCTGGGGAGACATGAAGGCAGGCATCATTACTGCACTACCCCTGACAAGCAGAGGGACTACTTTTAAAAGAAAAATATCTTTTAAAAAAGAAGTTCTGGAAAGGTTTAAAAACATCTATGAGAAAATGGAAAGATTCCAAAAATGAATAGACATTAGCATTACAGGCAGCTAGAGCAACAATACTGTTACAAAACAATAAAGCTCAATAACAGTAAAGACCTTCAGAGATTTGTCCAGATTTCCAGAAAGCGCCAACAAAAGGGATGTCTTTCCACATCCTGGAGGACCAAGTAGCAGAGTCATCCTGCAAGAGTGACAAGCAACTATATAAATACACTTCTTTAGAAGACCTACCTGCATGAGAAAGGGTATTTATACGTCATTAACACTGAACAACCTTCGGATTTCAACCATTTAGAAATACTGAAAATCTTCAGATTCCATGGATTGAGAAACGCCAAAATTTTATTGATGACTTACTCATTGGGCAACAAAGGAATACCAAAATTAATACACTGGCATCAGAGAAGCCTGCATTCTGCCAAATGCCCGGAAAAACAGATCATGACAGACTTTCAGCTACCACATCAGTAGAAACGACCTTCTCACTCACAATTACAAATTTAGAAACTTCCAGAGCTCTGAAGTTTTTCATACCTTAGGCATGGACTGATGCTGTCCAATGCATCTATTTTCATTTGTTCCAAAGTGATACCGATTTTAACAATAAGAGAGAGCAACAGACAGCAACATGAATATTTATACGTCTCTGTGAATATATGTATATATCTCATCCTATGGCCTGATAATGATCCAATGGTGGAAGAAGATGCTAGATTATAGGCCACAAGGAAGCTTCAACAACACTAAGTGTCCCCCTCCCCCTTCTCTTTCAGCTATAGCAGCATTTCACAGAGGCAAGAAAACCAATAGTAAGATCGCTTTTCAACTAACCTCCCAGGTTTGATTATGCCACTGACATCCCTTAAGATGGCTAGTTTTGCTTCTTGTGGTTGAGATCCCATTAACTTGGAAATGACCTGTAGTATTAGTGGCCAACGAAATCAAAACCCCGATGATGAATAAAAGATCATCATAAAAATATTAACGAATAGGAGCAAAAACATCTACAAGATAAGCATTAGTGTTGCATCTACAACACTTCATATACTTACTGAGGTACTGCTTTTAAGAGAATTCCAGAGAGTTGGGAGAGGCTTGCCATCAACAACCTTACACTCAGCTTCCACAAAGAGGTTTTTATATTTCACCTCTACAGCGGGCAATTTTAAACCAACTCTATACAAAAAGGAGCAGAAAGGTTAAAAAGGAATGTGGAATCAAATAAACTACCATAAACAGCTTTCTAGATTTACAACTCAATAAATATCCTGAATTTTCTTTCAACTGAGAGGCCATAAAGTATCAGCTTTGCTCAATCTCAGATGCAAAATAAGCATGACGCTTCTGCATTATGTAATGGGAGAGAAAGAAACTAAACAAACTGTTAAGCAAAGGAGAATTGAACAGTATAATTATGAAATATTACGTTACATCATATAAGTTGAACTCAAAGATATTTCTCAGTGTCAGATCATCCCTATAATGTGTAATCTGCATGTTACGGAATCAGACTGCTTGTATTTCACTGTGCTGCAGAGTAAGCGGACAAAAATCTGTAGATAATTCACATATTGGCCACTTTTGTTTGGGCCACGTCCTCTTTGAAAGGAGATGTAATTGCACTTTAATTAGTCAAGCCCCCTCTTTAAGTTTATTTTCTGTTAGCTTTTAAAATTCCAAAAATGTCCTTCAAAATGTCGACATTTTGGCACATAATAAGCACTACTAACAGATGTGGTGAATGGGTGTCATGAACAACAGTAAATTGTAAACAAGGGTCATTTCCCTTTTCGGGGGGGGGGGGTCAGCTATTATGGACAATCTGACCTTGCTGATGGGTGTGGACACTCGTTATATATTTTATATAACACATACACACATAGTGAAGGATTGTCATCCTGTAGCCGAGTGTTTTTAAGTTGGTCTGGACTCAAGTGATGAAGCTCATGGTTCTGCCATTGGTGAGAAGCAGCGAGCAGATAAACTCTATAATGCTAAGCTAAAGGATCAGGTCAAGTTCATTCAGCTTGAGGGATGCATTACTCTTCTTTTCGTCCCAAAATTCAAGAATATGATCCGTACAATGGAGAAAGGGGAAGTCAGGGTCCAATGCTACCATAAAAGTTAATCATCTCCACACAGATAGTCAGAATACTTACTTGTCTACTCTATTTCTGAGTTTCTGTAACAGACAAAGGTTATCTTGCTCAATCTGTTTGATGAGCTTCTCAATAAAAAGATGACGGTCCAGAGGTTCAAGCATAGAGGCATCAATCATCCGTTTTCCTTTGACATCAGTGATGGTTCCACCACTATATTCATCAAACAAAAAGACCCTCGACCTTTGATAGGTTGGTAATCTCTCAATTTTAGCCCATTCTTGGATGAATTCCTCATTGATGGCATCTCTTGAAGAGCCCACAGACACATTTCTTCTAAAGCTGGAGTCGTGGCTTCGAAACGATAATCTTGAGCTTTTCCCTATCTCTGTCAACTCCGCTGGCAGAGATTTATGTTCTTCTGTACCAACCAATTTAGCCATGTCAATATATTAGAAAGTTTCACAGCAGCTAAGATGGTCTGACAGGAGGGTTGTATATAAAGACATCTGCTTATGCTCAGCCATTTTCTCTTACAAACATCCAGAAAAATGCAGCATACTCTTCCAATACAAGCAAGCGATGCAGGGCTGAAAGGTGTGGAAAGCTACTACTATTGGAGGATTCCCTTCTAAGTTTCGAACGACATGACAGGTACGTCAATATGCAGATATTAATTGAAATCCAAGAGGAACAAGAGTTGACTTTTTCATAATGAAAGCTGGTTCGATGTCCAAATATATGATAAATATAACAAGATATACACATCATGCAACCACTGACTTGACATTGTTTAAGAGGACATGAGTACATGTTCAAACTACATTTCACATTAAATTATGAAGCAACATGTGAAGTCTGCATTAGTCCCATGATTAAATAAAAGTTTACAATAGAAGAATATTATGAACATGTGAAGTCCGCATCAGTCTAGTGATTAAATCAAAATTCACAATAGGAGGATATTAAGGAGATTAGTCTCTGGGAAGGATTTTCAATTTTCAATTTTTTTTTTTCTGTTTCCAAACGTTTAATTCCTGGTAAAGTGACTAAGAATTAGTTGTTCAAATAAGGGGCAATCAGACCTGATAGGTTACGCAGTTGATACATTACCAAAAGGGGTTGACCCAATATCCATCATTTCCATATTCGATGTCAATATTAAACTGAACAAACCAAGCTTCTCACAGCCTAAGACTTTTATGTATATAGAGTTCAAAATAATGATTAGCACCAAAAAAAAACAAAGTTAATATAATGATGGAACACAAAGATGATTTAGAAAACCAATGCATTTCTAAGCTAGATTGATCGTGCTAACTAGCTTATTTGGTTATCATGACATTTACGCTGAGAACCTTTTTTTTTGGGGGGGGGGGGGGGGGGGGTGGATATTAGTATATTAAGTCGCATTTTTACAATAAAACAATTAAGAAGCAGCAGTATGATCATGATATAAACTTGGTTGGTGAATGCACTCAACCAAAAAAACAAAAAAAAAAGGAAAGAGAAAACAAAGCCTTTATGCTTTCTTATTGGAATGAAGTTCATAACTTCATATCCAGGGCAATAAGGTAATGTATGAAGGACGATAAAATAATAAGAAGTCGAGTCAAGCATTCAAAGCATTATCAGATTACTCTATAATTAATCACATGTCTAACTGAGTCATCATCCTGATTAGTTCCAGTGACAGCATCACTGGGTTGTGGAGAACATCATGCCTCACGTCATGCAAATAATACTCCTCGAATAAAGACAATAGGTGTATTTTAAGGGTCGTAGCACTTTGTCGCAACTTATTCCACAGCTAATGGCACATATTGTAAATATAAACTACAATAACAAGGAAAAAAAAACACAGCATGGCTACATGCATTAGTAGACACTTCCAAAGAAAGAAGCCGGAAAAATACACACACACGTGCGCGTCTATGTGTATGTGTATGTGTGTGTATATATATGTGTGTGTGTGTGTGTGTGTGTGTACATATACATGTATATATGTGTATATATATATATATATATGTATATATGTGTATATATATATATGTATATATATATATGTGTATATATATATATATATATATATATATATATATATATCTATATGTATATGTACGTGTATCTGTATGTATATATGTATATATGTATATATATATGTGTGTGTGTGTGTGTGTGTTTGTGTGTGTGTGTGTAGATATATATATATGTGTGTATATATATATATATATATTTATGTGTGTGTGTGTGTGCATATATATATATATATATAATATATATATATATATATATATATATATATATATATATAAACAACGTGCTTCTTTTTTGGACAGAATAGGAAGGATTTTATCAAGAAGCACTGAAATTCAATCAGACTCAATCACCTTCCATTGCTGTAGAAATTCAAGTATATACTGCCTACCAACCAGGAAAACACTCACAATAACTGAGCTGCTAACAGATCGTTTCTGAAGGAATTTTTTAATAGACAGATGAAGTCATATAATAAATTACCTCAAAAATCCAATTACAAAAATGTCTTCACATCCTATGGAAGTCAAACTCTTGATTTTAGTGAAGGAATGGCAAAATTCGATCATACAAAAATCAGTGCAAAACTTATTATTCAGACAATTTTCAGTTATTTTATGCCAGACATGTAAAACAAAGTCAAATCCTGTCAAAAATGGGTTTGAAGAATAATTAGGAAAAACTCATACATTCAGACGCCAATGGAATTTCAATTGGATCCCTAGACCCAATTAAAAACTCCAGTCAGACAAATAAAATACCCGATTTCTCACGAAATTGTCAACCCCTAAATTATCAACCAATACAGGACAAATTGGAAAAAATATTATTAGCTGTTGCCGGCATATGGGAATGTCCTAGCTGTGATTTGGCGCACATTTCAGTCATAACGCCGAAATGATAATATAAAATAAAGAACACTCGTAATCAAATTCCAGGATGCAATGCACCATCCCTTAGATTAGGGTACTCGAAATTGACTCAATAAATACTAAGCAATGAGTTGGCAACTCGCAATTTCAATTAAACTACAAAACCGCTCTCACATTAGCTCAGAATTCTGAAAAAATGAACTCAGTGAAATTAAAAAAAAAAACAAATTCTAAGGAGTAATTCACACACTGTGGGGATCGAAAAATGAAGTAAGCAAAAATGAATAACAATTCTAAGGCGCACATACCAAGGTTGAAGCTCAATTGCTGAAGAGCTCTATTCGACGAAGCTACTGCAGCATATTCAACCTGAAATTCTGGAAAACACAAAGCGGGGAAGGAAGGAATTGGGGATAAAATTAGGGTTTTGAGTACTACTAACTGACAATAATATGTCACATTTGGGATTGAAATCGAACTTGTATAATCACTATAGAAATTACTGACCTAAAACCTCTGGAATTTTTGATTCGATGCTTTAATTTAGTCATCCTTTGAAGTTCATATTTGCAGTGGTGGAGGGGTACTCTGCATTGTACACGGCGAACCTTTGAATTATCAGGCAGCGCGCATCAATTACAGTTATAAATTTGAGATTTTATTTATTTATTTATTTATTTATTTATTAGACATTAGCAACAAGAGCCTCTGTTTTTAGGGGAGAAGTTCAGAGCTAGAAAGTGGGAATGAACTGGAAAATATGGGATAACAGTTTACAAGTTAATTTTTGGGAAGTTAGAAAATGAGAATTTGTTTATAAATTTTTAATGTTTTAACCAACTAAGACCTGCGTGTTACCTCAGAATTAAGTTTTGAATAAGCAAATGGTACTTTAAAAGTATCGTTGAATAATTATTGAGTTGATATCGATAAGTTGGTATAAAAAAATAATGAAGATTTTAGTCCAACTTAAAAGATTTCTTTTATTATTAAACATTAACATCAAGTACTGTAAGAAAAGTAGCGAGTATTCTTAGTTGATATGTGAGCATTTTATTTAGAAATAGAATATAAATTAATTTTTGAGAGTAAGAATTTGTCTATAAACTCTTCTTACCTATTTATTTGATACATGGGAAGAAAGTAGGTCATTAACTATGTATTACTCCCTCCGTTCCGTAAAATATGTCCTTACTATTATTGGTCCTAAAATTTTTCTCTCTTCTAAAAACAATATCAACACAATATTAAATGATATTTTCTTAAAAATTTATATTACCTAAGTTGGACATATATTTATTAAGGGACAGAGTATTAGCAATACTTTTATAAGCAAATATCACATCAATTCAAGGATTAACCCTTCTTTATTGAGGAGGAAGAATTTGAGGGATACACACAGTAGCATTACAAGATAAATAATAATTAAACTTTAAGAAAACTGCAGGAACTATGCCGCGATACTAGGGCCAGAATTAGAAATAAGCGGAACCAATCAACACTGGAAAAAAATAGGGACCACAATGATGTGCCCGTTGGAAGATTCTGACAACAATGTTTATGACAAGGCCTTCCATGGCTCCATTAGTGGAAGAAGAAAATACTTGATGGGATAAATGCCATAGTTTTTGCACGCTTAAACACAATAAGCTTCCCCCAAGCAAATGCCCAAATTGCATCACTCAAAACCCATTTCAAGTTACAATGTTCAAATTGTTCTTTACCAACACTGGTTGGTGCAAGTGGTTTGGCACTTGTTCCCCTTAGGCAATGTTTCAGGTTCGAATCTTGTGAATGGAGAAAATCTGTGATGAGAGAGTTCCATCCCTTATTGTGCCAACTATAACTCAAATATAGTGAAATGGAGGATCCAAAACCTACCCAAAAAAAAAAACCTGCTCAATCACTTCCTCTGGAGTTTAAATTTCCCAATGAAATATGCAAAAAGCAATGCAAACATCACGGGAACAACATCAAGACGATAGTAGCCATGCCAAACTGATTGTGATGGAATCCAAAGTAAACACAATTTTAAAAAACTGAAGAAAGAAGTCTGCCTTCCTGCGAAAATCAGGAAAACTGAACACAACACACTGTTATCCACCGCATCATCTGAGGATATCTTTCATAATTATAAGTCCTGAGACTTCTATAGACCTATAGGTTTTTTTTCCCCACACCTTAGGCGTGAAGTCGTGGACTGATGTTTTGCTATGCATCTTTCAATTGTTCTAAAGTTATAATGCATTAGAAATCGCAAAGGATTAAAAATTATAACAGCATGTGTTACAAGATGTTGTACGCAAGACTATTATGTTAGAGCTAATGCAGTAAGATATCTCATAAATATCCTCATGTTTATTGCTGTCATTCACAGCTGAGTCATAAAGTGCCTTTTTTGGATAAAGGCGAAACTATATTAACTTCAGCAATCAAGGACAGAAACGCAGCACCTTGAATTTTGAGATCTTTATGCATCTATGCACGTATCTCATCATGTAGGATGATAATGATCTAACGATTAAAGAAAAAGCCACTTACAGAAAGGCACATGCAAGCTTAAACACCCTAAGGCTAAGCATATTGTTTTTTTGGTTTTCTTTTCCTTTTGGAGCAGCAACAGCATCTCAATGTGAAAAAAAAGGGGAAACAAAACATCTATTCAACCAAGCTAACGATTAACGGGTCGGACTGGGCTAGCCCATTAACAGCCCGTTTAGTGACCCATTAATTTTTTCAACCTACTTGACACACTAATTTACATGTTTCAATTAGTTAAACTTATTACCAATACTTTGTAGATAACAATAATTATTATATACCGTTTTTTGGTGCAAGTTTGTTCAATTTTTAAACGGACCCAAAGTGGGCTGTCTATGGGCCCCTTGACCCAACCTATTTATTAGCTTGGTTGTGTATTTTCTAACTTTGAATTTGCACTGGTTTAGTTTGGTTGAAAAATTACAGAGACTTTAGTTAGAAAACTAATTCACCAAAAATACTCCTTAGTGATAATGGACGGGCCGGGTTCATATGGCCCATAACCCAGCCTAGCCCATTAACATATGTGTTGAGCCCAGCCCGACCCAGTTAGTTAATGGGCTGGCCCAGTCCGGCCCGACCCGGTCCGTTGCCCACCCCTACATCCAAATGAACTGCAGCACAAGACAACATAATAAATTGACTAGTTGCAATGCCATCAACATTCAAAGATAACGAGTCCTCATATTAACAAATATGACCAAAAATATTCACAAGAGCAGCACTAGCATTGCATCCATAATACTAAATATACTAACTGAGGTACTGTCTTTAAAAGAGTTCCACCAGGTTGGGAGGGGCTTCCAACCGACAACCTTGCTGTCAGCTTCCACAAAGAGGTTTTTGTCCTTCACTTCCATCGTAGGCAATTAAACCAACTCTACACAAAATAAGCAAAACAACAAACGTTAGAAAGGAGTGCAGAATTAAACAAATTACCATCAATGTTTTTGTACATGTAAAAACATAATGAATAACCCATGCTTTCTTTCCATCAAGAGGCCAGAAGACTCAGCTTTCATTAAGGTCAGATACAATAGCATTAAGCCTCCCCAGTACGTAACAATGGAGGAAACAGCTAAATAAATTAAGTGTAGGAGGATTGAACTCTATATAATTACGAACTATGTCCTATCATATACATCAAACACAAAGTTTAAAATTTGCTCAGCATCATTGTGTCCATATACACCTTGCAATGTGTAATCTACATGCATCGGACTCAGATGGCTACTCTGCACGGAAAAACAACTCTCATATAGTCATTTTGTCTAAACTCCTTTTTGAAAGTAGTAGTACAAAATTTGGCACAAAAGTTTTTGAGTTGTCAAACCGTGTTTTTGCCGCCATGTGGAACACGCTTCCTGCATTATGGCATTTTTTCCATATCGCGACCGAAACCGCATTTTGAATCCTTGAGATCAATAGAACTTCCGCCATCATATTCATCAAACAAAAACACCCTCGATCTTTGACATGTTGGTAATCTCTCAATTTTAGCCCAGTCTTGGATGAATTCCTCATCAAAGGCATCCCCTGAAGAACCCGCAGGTGCATGTCTTCTAAGGCTAGGGTTGTGGTCTCGAAATGATAATCTTGAGCTTATCTCAACCTCAGCCAACTCAGTTTGTAGAGACCTATGCTCCTCTGTTCCAAGCAATTTAGCCATATCATAAACTCAGAAAAGGTTACCAGGAGCAAAGGGGTATACATAAACACAAGGGCGGAGCCAGGATTCAAAGTAAGGGAGTCGAGATTAATCACACACATAATATAAACTTTAATAGTTCTAAAAATAAAGTGCGTATCTAATACATTCAAGAAAGTTGTTCTCAACGAGATCTCATGTTTTGAAAGTAAAGAATAATATCGTCATTCGACAGACTTTTAAGAAGATTCAAAAAAAAATAATTTACACATAAGGCAACAAGAGGAGTTGAACTTGTTACCTCCAACATGGAACAATAAGCAACCAACCAATCTACTATGCACCTCTTTGTAAAGTATCTAAAACTAATAAATATATATCTATTTTTTGTTTCCACCATAATATCCCATATTTAATTTTTTTTCCAAAAAATTGGGGGGTCAATTGACCCCCCTTGTCCCTTAGTGGCTCCACCACTGCCTAAGCATATACTGGTGCTAAGATAGTCTATTATGATACACTCATAGAAATGCAGCCCACTTCTCCAATAAAAGCAGAAGAGGGAAGATGGAGAGGCATTGAAAGCTAGTGTGAGGTGGATTTCAAGTTTTAAACATGACAAGTACATCAACATACATCAATTGATTCACTTCCAAGGGGAGCAGAAGTTGACTATTTCATTATGGAAGCTGGTTTGCAGCGAAATATATGATAATAAAATATGATTCCTAGGCCATGTAACAATTAGCAATACATTGTTTACAACTTATGAGGCCAAGAGTGCATATTTAAACTATATTTCAGATCAAGTTGTTAAGCATTTTTTTTGACCCAATCAAAAGAAAGAGATGATTTGCTGTGTAAGTGCAATAAGTAAAAAGTGATTACTGAATTGCTCACACATTCTTTTGGAGGGCGTCAGTGGGACAATCTAAAAGAAACTTATTTCACACCAGATCACGAAGCATTTTTTTTCCCAGTCACCCAACAAAAGGTAAAATGAAGCATACATGCTATAAAAGGGGATGTTAGAGAGCAAGATTCCAAAACTGCTACTTTATAAACTTATTGCCCATCAATTGACTTAGAATATGCTTGAAGTAGTGTGATCCTGCAACTGCAAAGTGAAAAAATACAACCATAGGAACTGGCATTGACTTTTACCACAAAGACATAATATGAGGCGTAACAAATTCGAAGTTTCCCAATATATGCCGCCCCTTGCACACATTTGTAGGCTGCTATTCCAAAAGATAAGGGTACAAACACTACCAACTACTCAGTACAATACAAGTAGGATTAATCATACTCAATTGCCAAAGAATTTAAAGACCTGGTGAACACAAAGATTAAAAACACAAGTCTTAAATTTGGGGAAGAGTAAAACTTATAATTGGGTAGAAGTATAATGCATTGTACTCTTAGCTAGGAGTATAATCTAATGTTCAGCTACCAAGTACCAACAAGTGAACAAAGCATAAATCCCATGACTAAATCTAAGTTCGCAAAGATGAAGTCATATCAGAAATACTTTAACATATCAATCTCATAAAAAAGTGCGTGAAATGAATAAGAAATTCCACAATGTGCTTGCCAAGGTTAAGGCTTAACTATCAACGAATCCTTTGAGTAAAGCTACTTCCGCATAGACTGTTAGAAATTAATAATCTAGAAACATTTTCATGTTCTAGAATCTTCCACAATATTCTGGTATCTTCTAGATTATCGTGGAATCTTCCAAAATGCTCTAGAACCTTTCAGAACTTTCCAGAACATTCCCGATAATCGTACAAGCTTTCGGATTACTCTAGACTCTTCTAAAACTTTCTAGAATATTCTACAGTATTCTACATTATCTAGATACTTCCATATACTTGTAAAATATCTAGATATTTAGGAAGATATTAACATGGAATGTTGTAGAAGGTTAATAATAGTCGTAGGATCAAATCAATCACCACCGTCCATTCAGGAGGTGGATGGCTATAAATACGATCAAAGAGGACTTATTTGTAAGCAAGCAAACAAGAAACCCAATATTGTAATACAAAGTATCCATTCTATCAAACAACTTCCATCCTTCATATATTTTCCTATATTTTCTAACAGTGGTATCAGAGCCACTTCTGCCTAATCCTCCTCCAAAATTTCCACCTTCAAGAAAATTAACAATCCATCCATAACCCATATCTAACTCTTCAAACCTTGCGTCAATCAAATCTAACTCCACAAAACTATGGCCTTGTTTCCTTATTCAACCCCAACCTTCAACTACATATCAAATTTAAGGCCACCCATATTCGATGGGGAGAATTATTAAATGTGGAGTATTCAAATGAGAACCTTCTTCATGGCACAAGGTTTATGGGATCTAGTAGAAAAGAGATATGAAGAACCTCTTAAGGATCATGATAAGAAGGGTGGAGATGGGAAGCAAAAAGAAGGTAAAGAAAAATCATTATGATGAAACCAAGCAAATGTTATATCTACAAAACAAGAACAAGGATATTATAGCCCACGCATTCATTCAACAAGCAGTTGGTCCAACCATCTTTCCTCTAATCATGGCCACCACAACAGCCAAGGAGGCTTGGAGCAATCTAAAGGATGCATATTGAGGCACTGATAAGGTAATATCTGTTAAACTTCAAACTATTTGGAAAGAATTTGACAATTTATGCATGAAAGAAGGTGAAACCATTCAAGTATTTTTCAATCGTATCACCAACATAGTTAATAAGATTAAAATATTGGGAGACACGATCGAAGACAAAAAGGTAGTTCAAAAGGTGCTAAGAAGTCTTCTTCCAAAATCTGATCATATAGTGGCTGCAATTGAAGAATCTAAAGACTTATCTACGCTCTCAGTAACAGAATTGATGGGGTCTCTTCAAGCACATGAGGAAAGATTGTGTAGATTTACAGACTAGCAACTAGAGCAGGCTTTTCAGGCTAAATTAAAATTCTTCAATAATAGGGAAAATAAAAATGAAATGGTAGAAGAAATTTCCCCCAGAGAAATGGAGCGCCAAATAACTGTGGTTATTCCACTTGGTTTTCTATTTAAGCAAGACTCCACACTCATTTTCTTTATCGGTTTTCACAGCAATAGTACAGAGTTTAAGAGCCATATTTTTCAGAAAGAAAACCGACCCAAGTGTGTGCAAGGTTGAGCTTTCAAAGTTGGCATACTAGGAGCATACTTGTACCTTACACTAGCTTATTTGAGAAGCACAAAAGTAAGGTGTCCATCTTATTTTCTCTCTTTCAAAAGTGAGTTGAGTGTGTCCAAATCAAGGGGATTTTGGACGTCGGGTAACCGGTCTTAGGGAAGACGGTTACGTGTGTATTACAAGTTGTAACGGTGTGAGTTACATTGTAACGTGTTTAGCCCGAATAGTGAAATGGTTGAAAATCCACGAGAAATCCTACAGAGGTAGGTCGTGGTTTTTCACCTCAGTTGGGCTAGAGGTGTTTCCATGTAAAAATCCCGTGTCTGCTCTCTTTTTTACTTCTTTCCGCTGCATTTGCGTTTTCTGGACGTGTTACAAACAGCCTGTCCAAATAGGGCCTAAGCCTGTTTTTAGAAAACTGCGAAAATTTGGCAACACAATTCACCCCCCTCTTGTGTTTGTGTACTCTCATTTCTATCAAGTGGTATCAGAGCAGGTTCTCATTAGAAAGATTAACATCTTGAGAGATCCTAAATATGAGTACACCACATGGCATGCTTGAGGGGCAATCCATAACTCGACCACCATACTTTAATGGTCAACATTATAGTCGGTGGAAGAATAGAATGAAAAACTACATTCAAGCTGAGGACTACGAGTTATGGATGCTTATCAAGAGTGGACCACTCATTCCCACAAAAGTGATCGAAGATGGAAGCACAGTTCACAAAAAGCCTGAAGAGTTCAATACCAAAGACTTCAAGATGATGGAGAAAAACGCCAAAGCCAAAAAACTCTTGTATTTTGATCTTAGATCGGATGATTGCACTCGTATTTCTGAGTGCGAGTCAGCCAAGAACATATGGGACACCCTTCATGTAGCTCATAAAGGCACAAATCAAGTGAAGCAATCACGCATTGAGCTATTTATGAAAAAATACGAATTGTTTGAAATGGGTGATCGTGAAACGGTGATGGATATATATACCCGTTTCACCCATATAACAAATGAGTTAAAGTCATTAGGAAAGTCCTTCACCACTAAAGAGTTGGTGACGAAGATCCTAAGGTTTTTATCTCATTCTTGGGAAGCCAAAGTCACGGCTATTCAAGAGGCCAAGGACTTGACCTTGGATGAGCTTATTGGCAATCTCCAAACCTATGAGCTTAGGAGGAATTCTCAACAAAAAGAGGAGACCAAGAAGGACCGAGGAATTGCTCTAAAAGTCATAGAGGAGGATAGCTCGGATCTTGATGATGAAGAAAGGGCTATGATCACCCGAAAATTCAAGAAGTTTTTCAAGAAGGCCAAGGAAAATGCTAAGAAGAAAAACTTTAGCAAGTCGAGGAACAATGATAGGGAACAGTTTTCAGGTTGTTTCAAATGTGGTAAGCTTGATCACATTGTGAAAAACTGCCCTTTGCTGAAAGAGGAACAAGAGCCCGAACAGTCCAGGAAACAGGGCAGAAAACAGGTTGGAAACAGTTCAGCCAGGCGTTTCTCAAGGGCAATGCTTGCAGCTTGGGGTAATTCTACCGAGGACGAGGAAGGGACTGAAGAAGAAGATGCTGCTGTAGCTCTTATGGCCAGAAGTGACTCTGACTCAGATGATGAACCTTTGGACAGCTTAGCTCAACTTAAGGATAAGGTACGTGGTCTAAATAAAGCAAAACTTGAAGAGTTATTATTCACTTTGATGGATGAGTGTGATGCTATTAATTCTGAAAATTGCATGTTAAACGATGCATGTTCTGAGTTAAAAAGGGATATTAGAGAATTAGAGCATGAAAACAAAATCCTTAAAAGTGAAAAAATTGAAATTGATATGAAGAACATTGTTTGCATGAAGACCTCAATAAGTCCAAAGAGACCTTAAGTATGAAAGAAGAAGCTTTTGCTACTGACTTCACTAAGCTTGAAAATGAGTCCCTTGAACTGAAACAAAAGGTTGAATCCCTGCTTATTGAGAACAGTAAATTGCTTAAAAAATTAAAACAAATAGAATCAGACCTTGCTGCAAATAGGCGCTGAAACAGGTCCTCACAGGCGCTGAATTGGCTGAACACTTACTTTAACCGCGGCAAAAGAGGATTAGGCTTTGTGACTAAGCGCACCGTTTACCCTGTTAATAGAAAATATGTGGGATTACCTGAAAATATTATTTGTTTTCATTGTGGTAAAACGGAGCATTATCGGTATGCTTGTCCTATAAGAAGGTATGCCATGGAAAGCAACTTGATTTATGTGAAGCAAATTTGGGTTAGAAAAGATGAGCTTCGCATGTCTAAGGGAATGGGACCCAAATGGATCTGGGTTCCCAAAACTAACCCCTAATTTGTTTTGCAGGCTAAAGTGAGAGGGAACAATCCGGCAAACAACCCAGCAAACAGCCCACGGAACAACCCAGGAAACAACCTAGGAAACAGCCTAGGGAACAACCCAGGAAACAGTCAGCTGTGGTATGTTGATAGCGGATGTTCAAGGCATATGACTGGTGAGAAATCCAACTTCCTCTCACTTACGGCCTTAGAAGGAGGGAGTGTGACATTTGGTAACGGCAAGTCCAGGACAATTGTCGGAATAGATAAGATAGGTGAGTCACTCTCCCATTCTATTGACAATGTAAATCTTGTAGATGGTTTGAAACATAATTTACTTAGTGTGTCCCAACTGTGTGATAAAGACAACCTAGTAGTGTTTTCTCCAACACGTTGCTTGGTTGTTAATATGAACATAGGAGATGTCGTGTTGAGGGGGAAGCGACGCAAAAGTGTTTATAAAGTGTGTATTTCTTCTCTTCCCCAAAATAATCTAACTTGTTTAAGTGCCTTGAATGATGATGTAATACTTTGGCACAAGAGATTAGGTCATGCAAGTCTCTCACTTTTAAACAAATTAGTTTCTAAAGACCTAGTAGTTGGCTTGCCTTCCATCAAATACAATGATGGCAAGGTATGTGACGCTTGTGCTAGGGGGAAACAAGTCAGAAATTCTTTTAAATTGAAAAATTGTATTAGCACTACTCGACCTCTTGAAATGTTACATGTCGATTTGTGTGGTCCTATGAGGATCATGAGTAGAGGTGGGAAGAGGTATGTGCTTGTTGTAGTGGATGACTACTCTCGTTTCAATTGGACCCTGTTTTTGGCTTCTAAAGGTGAAACTTTTGAAAAATTTCTTTCATTCATCAAAAAGACTGAAAAGAAAGTAGGACACTCATTGGTGTGCCTAAGGTCTGATCATGGTACAGAATTTGAAAATTCGAGCTTTATTAACTATGTAATGAGCATGGTGTTGATCATAATTTTTCAGCTCCAAGAACACCCCAGCAGAACGGGGTGGTAGAGCGTAAAAATCGATCCCTAGAAGACATGACTAGAACAATGCTTATTGCTAGTGATCTTGCTAGAAACTTTTGGGCGGAAGCTTTGAACACATCATGTTACATTATCAATAGATGCATGATTAGACCTATTCTTAACAAAACTCCTTATGAACTTTTCAAGGGTAGAAAACCTAATATTATGCATTTGAGAGTATTTGGCTGTAAATATTATGTGCATAATAATGGAAAGGATGTCCTGGGGAAGTTTGATCCAAGAAGTGATGAGGCAATCTTTCTTGGGTACTCCTCACATAGTAAGGCTTATAAAGTATTCAATAAGCGAACCTTATGTGTTGAGGAGAGTGTGCATGTGTTTTTTGATGAAACTAACTCTCTAGTTGAGATTGATGCACAGGATGATGATTTCGAACTGGGCCTTGCTAAGAAAAATTCGTTGCTCACACATGAAGAAGGTAAGTATCCCGAGGATGGATCAGGGCCTGGAGCTGTTTCCTTGGAAGATGGGCAAGGTCTGAACCAAACAGGGGGAAGTATTGCTGAACCCAGTTTGAAACAAAACCAGCCTAACACTCCAGAAACAGGCTCCAGAACAGGCTCGGGAATAGGCTTAAGATCAGGCTCAGAAACAGGCTCCGGAACAGTTCCTAAACCTGTTCCACCAAGTATCCAAGTAAGAGTAGAAAGCGTGTCTGTGGATCCGCTTACTCCACGACCATGGAAGTACCAAAGTTCGCACCCTCTTGATCAAATTTTGTCTGACCTTAATACATGAGTGCAAACTAGATCCAAACTCAAAAATTTCTGTGCTTTCTATGCTTTTTTCCTCTAACATTGAGCCTAAAAATGTTAATGAAGCTCTTGCAGATTCATATTGGGTTACAGCGATGCAAGAGGAGTTTCATCAGTTTGAAAGGAACAAGGTGTGGTATCTTGTACCTCAGCTGGAAGACAGATCAATTATTGGCACCAAATGGGTGTTCCGAAACAAGCTTGATGAGTTCGGAACAGTCACTAGGAACAAGGCCCAGCTGATGGTTCAAGGCTACAACCAAGAAGAAGGCATTGATTATGAAGAAACCTTTGCTCCTTTTGCAAGGATTGAGGTCATTCGAATCTTGATAGCTTTTGAAGCCCACATGGAGATCAAACTATATCATATGGATGTCAAAAGTGTATTCCTCAACGAATACCTTAAAGAGGAGGTGTATGTAATGCAACCCCCTGGTTTTGAAAGTAAGGAATTTCCTAATCATGTTTTTAAACTTGACAAAGCACTCTATGGTTTAAAACAAGCTCTTAGAGCTTGGTATGAACGTTTGTCAAACTTTTTATTGGAAAATGGTTTTAGAAGAGGCAAGGTTGATAATACCTTGTTTCTAAAATTTAAGGGGGAACATTTGTTGATTGTCCGAGTATATGTCGATGATATTATATTTGGTGCAACACACAATGATTTATGTGAAGAGTTTTCAAAAATGATGAGGAGTGAGTTTGAAATGAGCATGATGGGTGAGCTTAATTTTTTTTAGGCTTGCAAATCAAGCAAACTTCAAATGGCACCATGATACATCAACAAAAATATGTCAAGGAATTACTTAAGCGATTTGGAATGGAAACGGCCAAGCCCATTGATACTCCCATCTCTCCTTCAACCAGGTTAGTAATGGATGATGGAAGTCCCTCAGTCGAGGAGAAATCTTATAGGGGCATGATAGGGTCGCTTCTTTACCTAACTGCTAGTAGACCTGACATTGTTTTCAGTGTTGGTTTATGTGTCCGTTTTTAGTTTAAGCCTAAAGAATCACATTTGAAAGCTGTTAAACGGATTCTTAGATATTTAAAACACGCACTTGATTTAGCTTTATGGTATCCTAGAAGATGCAACTTTAAACTTGTTGGGTATGCTGATGCTGACTATGCAGGCTTTTTGGTACTTGATAGAAATGAGAGTACACAAACACAAGAGGGGGGTGAATTGTATTGCCAAATTTTCGCAGTTTTCTGGAAACAGGCTTAGACCCTATTTGGACAGGCTGTTTGTAACACGTTCAGAAAATGCAAATGCAGCGGAAAGAAGTAAAAAAGAGAGCAGACACGGGATTTTTACGTAGAAACACCTCCAGCCCAACTGAGATGAAAAATCACGACCTACCTCTGTAGGATTTTCAACCACTTCACTATTCGGGCTAAACACGTTACAATGTAACTCACACCGTTACAACTTGTAACACACACGTAACCGTCTTCTCTAAGACCGGTTACCCCACGTCCAAAATCCCCTTAATTTGGACACACTCAACTCACTTTTGAAAGAGAGAAAATAAGATGGACACCTTACTTTTGTGCTTCTCAAATAAGCTAGTGTAAGGTACAAGTATGCTCCTAGTATGCCAACTTTGAAAGCTCAATCTTGCACACACTTGGGTCGGTTTTTCTTTCTAAAAAATATGACTCTTAAACTCTGAAATATTGCTGTGAAAACCGATAAAGAAAATGAGTGTGGAGTCTTGCTTAAATAGAAAACCAAGTGGAATAATCACAAATATTTTCTAAAAAGAAAAGGCTTGGGCCACAGGGAGTGGAAAGTGTGAGCTAAAAATTTCCACTAACTATTTGAGCTGCACGGTTATTTTCAGCCACAAAAACTCAATAAATCATCCCATGATTTTCTCCACAAATTCAGCCATTTTCTAAAAATAGAGATTTTGTTACTTGGAGAATAAAGCACTCTAAAAATAGACTTGCAATTTTCCCCAAGTTTCTCACAGCCAAAAATAGTCTCTTTAGACTAAATAATCAGTAGAAAATTTTGCTCAAAAATCTCTGAGACGTTAGCCAAAAAATTAGAGAAGAATTCGTGAAAAATGTTTTTGCAGTTTGGCTTGAGAACATCCTGAACACCTTGTTCCCAGAACTGTTTTGAGATGGTGTTCTGAAATATTTTCAAAAAGCAAAACCATTTCAAGTAAGTGTTAAATCAAGACTTTCTAATTGGCATATTAATAAGAATCTAAGAAAATAAAACCTATAATAAACCAAGACTCTTGTTGAATCAACCGGACATCTTATAGAAAAACAACTTACTGCTCCAAACACCTTACAGAACTGATTCCCAGACTGTTCTGGATTCCTGAATCAACTGATCTTGAGAACCTGTTTTTAAGACCTGTTCTTAAGCATAGGTAACCAAGCAATTTCAGAGTATTTCAAACAATATTTGGAATATGTTTGAACAACACACTCAAGCATATATTACATTTGTGTTTGTTATCATCAAAACCTTACATTACATAAGGATAGGGTCAACAATTTTCCCCTTTTTGATGATGACAAACCAAATGACCATATTGACCTTTCATAAGAAAACAAAAATCGGTTAGTGCCAAATATTCAAGTCACACAAGAGCAAACAAAAGCAACGAAAAATTTAAGAAAGTCAACTCAACCCAAGTCAAAATAAAACAAACATGGTCATCCCTATCTTCCCCCTTTTGGCATCATCGAAAAAAAATATTGGCAAACAAGTTAAAATAGGGTGTTTGCAATCACCACCACTTGGGTAATGGAGGAAAAACAACCTGCGATACACTCAGGTATATGGTACGTTAATGATATTGGCCATCCAAGTCACGCACAAACAATTAACTTTAAGAAAACAAGCAAAGCATAGCCAACCAAGATTAGGATAACCACAATTTATCATAATATGCAAAAACAAGCAGTTCAGAACAGTGTTGAGAACAGACGGAAAAGTGAGAAAGAAGGGAAGACAGAACAGGGAAGGAATCAGGGGGTAGAGCTGTTCCAGGGAGGAGCAGAAGAGAATTTGGCTGAGAGAGTTGAAAGAATCGACATGAGATCCTCATGGCGCTTGGCATTGAGAGCCTTCTGCTCAACAAGAGCAGCTTGAACCTCAGCAAGCTCAGTCTTCAACCGAGATTGATTCAGTAGCAAGGCATCAACAGAAGGCTCACTGGAGGAAGAACCAGGAACAGGGGGAAAGGGTGTTCGAGGCCCCTGTTCCGAAGGTGCTTGGTCTCCTCTGATCAATTTAAACCCGCACTCCATTAGAGTGCTACTCCCTATTGCATCAATCATCTGCACCCCCACTTTCTTCTGCAGAGAAATCCCAAAGTGCTCAAACACAAGAGTCAGTAAGAAACCATACCCCAGGTCATGTTCTCTTGAGGTGTTTGCAATCTTGGAGATATGGCGAATCATGATTGCTGGGAGGTTAATTTGCTCTCCTCTATCCATAAGGTTAATAAAACATTGATCCATAGCATCCACAAGATTGCGGCCTTGACCTCTAGGGATGATATTCTTAATAATGAACCAAAAGAGCAATTGATGAAGAGAAGTCATGTCACCTTTCTTGACGGAGTGGGGGGGCTTTCAACCTTGTTTGCTGGCTCAGTGTTTGAGTTAATTGCAGCAGCCGTGCTGTCCCAAGCACGGTCTTGTCCTCCCGAACATACACATCAAAACCTTCAGCAGGAACACCCAAAATTGCACCCAGATCTTTGGCATTGAATTTCAATTGCTTCCCATTAACTTCACTTGTCACCATAGCATTGGTGACATTGTAATTCGTATAAAATTCGGCTAAATCTGAGATAGAACACCCCAGTTGGTGTTGGCAAACAGTTCCAGCCACCCCTGGGCCCTGAGCTTGTCCAGAAACACCTCCAGACCCTGTTCCTGAAAGTATGTCATCGTCACAATTTTGCCCCGCACCACACTTCTCTGAAGAAATTGGGCCAATTTTGAAGTGGTGGGTGTTGTCTTCTTTGCCTTTTTGGAGCTGGGGTCTTCAGCTTCATCCTCAGCAGGGCCTTGTTTGGAGACCTGTTTGGGAGAAATCTTCCTCTTAGGAACAGTCTTCTTGGAGGGTGTTTGCTGGGTTGGTGGGGTCTATTCAGAGTTAGGTTCGGCTGGAGCTTTGCCTTTGCCCTTGGCAGGTGACTCGGCAGGAGAGACCTGGGGAGTGCCCTGTTCAGCAAGGGCTTTCCTGGTTTCTCGAACAGGTGAGCTCTCTGGTGAGGAAACAATCTCCTCAACCAGGGGAGGCTCCTGTTTGGAAGAACCAGCTGGTTTAGAAGGTCGAGAGGTGCTTTGAGAGGCTAATCTGTAAGACTTTCTGGAGGGTTTAGGAGTAGGTTTAGGTTTAGCAGATCTGGGTTGTGAGGGTGAAGAGGAGGCTTTAGCTTGCTTAGCCTCTTTAGCTTGCATGCGCTTAAACTGTCGAACAAGCAGGAGATCTGTTCGTCCCGCAAGCACCTTAATTCTTTTCTTCTTTTGGCCCTCACCAGTTTGGGGTGTTTGCACTGGTGTTGTTTGAACATTTTCAACAGGGGTCTCAGACCCCTCACCCAAATCTACATCAATATCAGCAACCTTCTCTGCAAAATCATCCAACCTCTCTTCAAAAGCAGGACTGGGCTCAGGTCGCGGTTCACTAAAGTCAGAAACAGGTTCCGACCTTGTTTCTGCCAGCATAATTTCACACCCGATTATATGCACATCATCCGAGTCTCCCTCAGACAAAGACGAGTCATCATCCACATCAACACGCCCCATACCCATACCCACCCGTACCCGAATTTTTTTGGAGGGTAAATAAATTGTTGAACAGAGTTTTAGCTTTGAACGTTGGTAATTTCTTTTTTTAAAAAAAAAAAAACTTCATACCTCAACCCATCCCTAACCATGCAATGCATCAATTTGTGTCACTCATTAACTATGCCGATACGTAAGTCACGTGACTCATGATTAACAAACCTAAAATTATAACTCATTTGTTGTGTCCCTCGCTCTCTCATTTCAATTGTTTCTAAAATGCAATTTTTTGTTTATGAGCTAAATATGAACTATTGAATTCAATGGGTATTGTGTTTCTGTAGAACATTTTGCCTAGATGAATTCAGTTTTATGGATTTCTTTAGGTAAAAGAAATTATCGTACCCAATGGGTATTCTATTGTAATATATGTATATACCTGAATAAAATCCGAAATACCCGATGAGCATGGGTATGGAGATAGATTTTGAAAACCCGATGGATATAGATATGGGTATATGGAGGAGTTTTGAAAATGGGTAAGGGTACGGGTATAACTCCACCCGCCCCGTACCCGCCCCACGCCCATCCCTATTTCAGATGAAAAATCTGACATCTTTGAGAAACTGATTTTTAGAAATTCAAGCAGTTCAATTTTTGTTCTCTTATATTCAAATGACATCACAATTTAGCTTTTAAGATGAACATAGATAGAATAGCAAAGAAAGACTCACAAGACAAGACATACAAAGCCATCAATAAGAACAGAGAATCTAATGCTCACATCATACAGAAGTCATCAATACTTGTTAATAACGAACTAATTCAGCCAGGCAAGATTAGACAGATTTCAGTGGCTAACAGGCTCTTATTGAAAATAACTGCCACAGGAACAGCACATATTTTGTTAATCTATGTCAATCACACTTAAGCCCAGTTCGTCAGTGTTACCAACCTACATATGTGGTTTCCTGATGCCTCAGAAACTGAGACAAATGATGGCCTAATTCAGACAATGGCTAACCCACAGCCAAACAATAGTCGGGAGCTTCATTACAGGATCATACAATTTTTTTTAGTCATCTTGCTTGATGAGCTTTTTGTCTGGTTGGACCCAAGATCTATTTTCTTGATCAGTAGTTTACCAGTTACAGTGCATGATCCTTGTCTCAGCCTTGACATCAAAATTTTCTGTCAAGGTGAGGGAGGTTTCTTACCTCATCTAATGCTTCAAATATGTCAATACTTGGTTGGTGGATGGTGCAAACGACAGTTCTACCAGTAACAACCGCATTCTTTACTGCTCGCATGACAATGGCAGCTGCTCTTGCATCCAGACCTGTGGTAGGTTCATCCATAAATATTATTGATGGGTTGGCAACAAGCTCCACTGCTATAGTGAGCCGCTTGCGTTGCTCAGTGGACAGACCACCGACACCAGGTATCCCAACCAAGGAGTCTTTGACTTCATCAAGCTCGATAGTTTCCAAGACTTCATTGACAAATTCCTGTGCACGCATTGTGAAACTGGTTCCGTAAAACTATCCAAGAAAATAAGTGGAATAAGAATTTTAACTTTCTTCCCCATTAATACAGAGTTACAGACGTACACTTTTGGTCTTTTAAATCAATATCGTCAGGAAGGCGAAGCCAAGCAGAAAAAATCAAAGATTCCTCAACAGTAATTTGTGGAGAATGTATGTCTGTTTGCTCACAATATCCAGATATCCGAGCAAATGTATCCTGAACCTTTGGATAACCTCCAATCCGAATTTCACCTTCAATAGTGCCACTAGTTTTCCTTCCAGCTAGAACATCTAGAAGAGTTGTCTTTCCCGCTCCGCTGACGCTCATCAATGCTGTAAGAACACCGGGCCTAAAAGCAGCAGTGATACCATTGAGAAGTTGAAGTTTCTTCTCAGAAAAACCCCGCTCTCTCATTTCCTGAGACCACAGAAGAATTAAAAGAAGTTGTTCAAATTCTGAACTTATTAAGGCATCTGACACCTAGAAAATTGGTTTTCAGATTACCAGAGGAGTATCCACGTAGTATTGCACACTGTGAAAGGTCATTGTAAGTGGTTGGAAAGGCAAAACCATATTCCCTGCCATGATTAACAATTGTTGTTAGGTAATGAATAGATGAATATGAGCACAAAAGAATTGCCACGAGTAAAGAGAGTTCACTAAACTCTACTATTTGAAAGAGAATAGGATAATCAAGAACAAATTTTTCATGCCTTTACTGGGCACTGCATCATTTCCGGGGCGAGAACTCTTTGAGCTAGTAGGGCTGTTTGTATCTTCTTTTGGATCTCGCAGTCCTTGTAGTTGCGATAGCTTTTCTCGTGAAATCATTAGAGCCGAAGTTCCTGGAGCTGCAAATATAAAGGAGGAACTACAAATTCAATAACACTATGACCCATTTACCTTTTGTTTAGGGGAAAATGGAAGAAGAAGAGAAAAGGAATGAATGGTGGTCTCACCCTTCAAGAAACTCAAGGCTAAAGTATACCCAACATTCGCAAGTAAAGAAAACCCAAACAAAGCACCAACTGAAATCCAGTAATAGTAATCATCAAACTGCAGCCCACGGGATTGAAGGACTTCTTGCCCAAGTGTTGCGTTCGAAGGTGAAATCTATAAGTAAGAATGGAAACCAGCAACCAATAAATATGCTATGAGAGGACATACTTTCAGTAAACAAAACAGTAGCAATTTTTTAGAAGTTGCAGGACTGACGGGGAAGTCCACTGCGGGAAAAGTAATGTAGACCAGACAGACTCAGCTTAATGGAGATATCGACTGAAAGAAGACTGGACTGTAAGAGCAAAACAGTTCACGTAGTCATTACAAACAAGAGGAGCAGGAGCACATGGCTGACCTGTTTTTACCCCAGGCGGAGTAGCCATCTTACATCAATACTAAATGGCAACAGAATACTTGTCAAATGATTCAAGAATGTCTAGAATGATCTTTACAGTATGTTTTTTTAAAAAATACATGCTCTGATAATTTGACTTCGAGGGTTATTTCTGATGTTTACTAGTGGATCAACTCTTTACTTTAATGGTGGCATCATCGTTGACACTTCTTACATATTGTACCTTCTCCCATCTTGGAGCGAGAAATTCAATAACTGCAAGACCTATCTCCCCGTATGTGAGAGGTGCAACCCAGAATCCCCATTTCAGCCAACCTGGCATAGAAGCTGGAGGCAAAACAGTGTCAGAGAAATGTCACATGATCAAAACAACTCACTATGTGGAACTTAATTGATAGTCTTACGTCTTGGGATTACGAATCCGCTGAATATGCAAACAAACATGATAAGCATAACAGAGGCAAAAGTAGCAGTCACCATTGTTCGGAAGAAAGCTGCAAAGAACCAGAACAAGGACATTGACGAGAAGTGCACACCAGAAAGCAGCAGAAGTTGGCGAAAGAACCTGAAAAATGCAGCAGAGGATACAATGTAATCCAATGTCCAAACTCTATGGCGTGAAGACACAAGACTGAGGCAGTAAGAATCAAAGACAGAACTGGTATCATATCTCAGGAATGTTACGCACAGCCCCCAAAAAATATGGAGCAAGAAAATCATCAAGCTCCAGAAGACATTTGTCAATCATAGAAGAATATCTCCCACCTAATGGGACCGGCATAAATACGACAGTATATTAGAGGACCCCATTCTGATCCAATCTGAAAAGATACAACTCTAAAAAAAAAAAAAAGAACAACACCAAAAAAAAAGTTCATGTTGTTTGCACAAGGACATTGACTGTTTAAAATTCAGTAAGTATTCAGCACTTGGAACTCTTGCAAAACTCACCTTCCAGCCTCCGGAGTGTATCCAATGGTATAGTAGGTCAGCACAGTCCACAAAGAAGCAGCCAAGACGGACAGAGGTACCTTCAGAATAGTGGCCGGGATTGCATAGGCCCAGGCTGGATAGAAACAGAGATCTCTCTGCTTGAAGAAGACAGGAAGTCTCATGATAGTCATTGACACTTCCGGCAATCCATCAACAAGAAGCATAATGAGACCATAGAACAGAGCGCCCAAATAGTAATTTGCATGACGAATGTCAATGCGCATCCGAGTCCGCAAAAATACCGTCATAGCTATCAGAGACACAACAACCAACTGCAGTGGAGATGTTTTTGTTTAAAAATATAGTTAGAGTGTAATTACATCAAGCTCTACAAGTACAAAAGCATTCTGTTAGATGGTCTTGGCTATCCAAATCCGGCTAGCATAATAACATCTATCCAAAAATTACAGTTTGCGTTTCGGTGGTCATTGTCCCTAATTTGAAGCGTCAGATTCTAACACAGGCATGTCAAAGTCAGATAAATAGTTCATGCAGTATGAAAATAACTAGTTAAAAAAGGAAAAAGAAGATTAACAACAGCACCAGAAATAACCTGGGAGAGCTTGAACACATATATAAAAGAGTTCCTCTTCATAAGAAGGAATTCTCTTGACAAACAGGCTTTAAAGAGCTTCCACTTTGGAAGAGAAAACTTGGAGAAGCAGATGGCATCCTCATCACCCTGTGTCTTAGCATGTGGACGCGAAACCTCTTCATGTAGAACCACCCCAATCGAAGACGTCCTGAATTTATCATGAAACAGATATGCAGAGACACAGCTGTAAGGGTCCTCATGAAACCAGCACTGTTGCTGGTCTTTTCTTGAAAGAACCTGTTAAAAATAGCAACGAAGGTTTGACTTTGCAGCTGGTAAATGCTCATTATTTCCTGATGACAAATTTGAACTATTAGATATAAGACTTGAAGCATTACCTCCTGCCGAAAGTCTGCTACTCCCTTCCTCAATGGAGACCTAAAACCACAATCATTGAAAAATTGCAGAACACAATCACGTGGTCCACGATACACTATCTGTCCCTCTGCCATCAAGATCACATCATCAAACAGATCAAACGTCTCTGGTGCGGGCTGAAGAAGTGCTATCAGTGCAGTAGCATTAGTTATGTGGACCAGCTGTCGGATACATGAAACAATCTGAAATGCAGTGGAACTGTCCAATCCATTGGTTATTTCATCCATGAACAGCGCTTTTTTTTTTTTTTTGTTGGGCCAACGATCATCTCACCTGTGAATTTAAATTGAAGTTATGATTCTTCAGCATGTATACGTAATTTGACGTTCAAAGGTTGATGATTTAGTTGTAGGTTTTTGTAATACCTGTGGTCAACCGTTTCTTTTGACCACCTGAAATGCCTCTCCTCAGGGCATCTCCCACAATAATGTCAGCACAGATGTCAAGTCCAAGAATCTGCCAAAAAGTGAATGGTCAATAAGTGATTAGCGGCTAAACTAGTAGTCCACAGGCAAACCACAGAAATCAAATATGAGGTAGATTTGGTCAGAGAGTTACTTTTAGAATGTAATCTGTCTGCAGGGACCTCTTTAATCCTCCCACAGAAATCGCCTGTTACCCCAAAGCATTAGTATCAGTGATGACAATCATACAACACTAACTAATTGCATCATGCTTATTGAAGAACCAGAAAATTTATTATGATGAACTGGTGATCAATCACATGATTAGATGATTAGACTGTTTATCTAAAAGTTCACGATTCTTTTAACAATATCTTAAAAACAAACATGTATGGCATATTTTAATCCCCAACTCACACATTTAATTTGGAAGCATACAGGAAAAACAAGAGGGATTCCACTTAAGAGACATGGAAGAAGAGAGATTAATAAATCATCGTTGCCGTCATACAGAATCTTCACCTCTACTCTGAACTCTCTCCACCAGTTATACCATTTCTTGTCAGTTTTCTTTTCCCGTGGTCAAATGTCATGTTGGAAACACTGGTAAATGTGGTTTACAGGAGTCCACCATCCAAACCCTTGGTATCAAAATGGTATTGACAATATTCACAGTGCCAGGGGTCTGAAGAAGCATTTTCATGCACCACTTGACAAGCAAAAAAAAGAAGCTTAGCATTGGAAAAAAAATCCACAGGGCAGCCCCACTCAAGCTATAAGATTTTCTTCTTCTTCTTCTTCTTCTTCTTTTTCTTTTTTTTAATGATGATTTGTTTTCTTGTGTCCAATTTCATTGCCCTCTACAGAATTCTGAACACAAAACCAGCAGAAACTTTTGGGGGATAAGCAGCTTGAGCGGAAAATGATATCCTCTACAGGATTCTCATCATCGTCAATTCAACGAATCGTCAAAATGTTATCCTCTACACTGCAAAAAGCTTTGAGGTTAATTCTGTTATGGAAATTAGATGCCAAGGACAAGGGAAGATGCACAATAAAAAAGGCAGTGATAGATGACATTTTGCCCAACGTATTACCCCATGAAAGCCAATGCATTCTTCTGTAACAACATTTTTCCGCTCAACAGTAGCGCAAGGGGTTGCTCTACTAGAGAGAGAGGAAGTCTAGAATATTCTCATTGCAACGCAAACTAAATTTAGGTTAATATCAGAGAACATCTAAATTTAGCGAGGCACTTCTCATTTGGTCTCCAACAGATCACTCCAAGTTACATAGCAGTCAGAGAGTCATAATCTGCCGAGAAGTATTCCATCAAGCATCTTCATCAAGTTTAACCAACGATGGGAGGCATCAAAACTATGCAGTTCGACCACATGGCACAGATATATCACCCACTTTTGACCAGCATGGTGTCAATTTAGTAGATAATCAAATCCAGAAGTGAGAGATAGAACCTTCATTTAGAATACCTTCATGTATGCATCCATATCAGGATCTGGAATAATTCCTTCCTGCTTCTCCCTTCTGCAGACCTCGATCAAAGTCTCTACAGGGGCAAGATGCTTGCGTAACTAACCGACCATGACAAAACGTTCAGCAATGAATCACCAAAAAGCAGTGTACAAAAAGTACCTGCCCGGCTTCCAACACCCTGGCAACAAGCTGAGAAATCAATTGTCTCCCTCAGAGTCATCTCAGGAATGTGCAGGTCCTCCTGGCTTATATAAGCAGAAGTTTTCTGTGGGATGAATTCTTCCAGTTTGTATCCATTGTATTCAATCTCTCCTTGAATCTGCAATTCATACGAAAGAGAAGGTGTAGGAATTTGAATTGAATGACCCTATCAGATACAATCTAACCGAGTGCTAGATAAAGCATAATGATCCCTCTTTTAAGCACTTTATGATATCTTTAATTCAAAAGCAGAGGATGCATTTTTGCAGAGGAATAAGGTGAAGGCTTATATAGTTAGTAACTAACTTGAGTAATTATGTTATCTATATCAAAACAATACCAACGAATGATGTATATGTGGGGGGGTAAGTGAACCAAAGCAAACTCAAATAAACCCAAATAAGAATTGAACCAAAGTAAAGAGAAAATGGAAGGTTGATTGAGATGGGATGAAAATAATAACAAAAAAGAACAAAGGATAAACAAGACCTTGCACTTGAGATAATCCTTCACGGAGCCACTCAAGGACTTGATCTTGGGCAAATTCTCTTGTCTTTACCAAGGAATCACTCCAATTGGAAAAGGAAGAGAACCTAGAACACCACTTGAACTTGCCAAAATTCAAGATATAGAACTAGGGATTTGGAACACTTTTGAGAATCACACTCAAAGGTAATTGTATTTCACTTGGGAAAGCTTACAACTCTGCATGATTAGCTTCACACGCCCCTCCCCTTTTATAGGCTCAGCAAAAGACAACCAAAAGACTTCAACAACTCCTAACAATTAAAACTAGCTAATGAAAAGACTAAGTAAAATGAAAAGACACATCATAAAAGGGGTGGGGGAGGTTACAAGGAATATTCTAGGATTTCTTTCAGCTGATTACTCCCATCTAGAAGCATCTAAAACGTGCACAATATCAGCCACACAATCACATGTAACCGAAGACTCTTCATATTCCCAGAATTAATCCTTGCAACTGCCTCAACTTCCAGAAGCTGTATCTCCCAGCATACTCGTCCAAATCAGGTGTTCTTGGGCTTGTTAGAAAGCCCTGGAAGTCTAGTTTCCATAATGGGCTCATTTGCTCAATTTGGATAAACGGTTCAAAAGTTATGGCCCAAACAATGCACCTATCTCAGACTGGACTGGATCAGCATAACGTATCTTTGAGTGATATTTTGCCCAATCAAATGACGTCCAAATTAAACAAACTTGGGCTTATTTGAAAGCTGAAATCTTAAACTTCAAAAGCACATGGGCCCTCAAGTTGTGGGTCCACTTGAGCTTGTCCAAAAGTGGTCACAAAAATCGGGTTCCGCAGGGATGAATTCGGCACCAAATTTCTAGCAAAGCTTAACCTCTTTTTGACCTCTCCATAGTGTCGCGAGTCTTTGAACTCACTTAAGAAGACCAAATAGGCACATTTCCATGCATGATCTTCTTTGACCCTTTTCTTCTTTGAAATTGGACTTGAATAAAAATGATGCATATGGAAATATGCATCATACTCCCCGGGTTGTTTTGAGTTTGTCCTCAAACTCAAAGGATTGGCAAGCTTCTCATGAAGGGAGGCATGCTTATGAAATGGGAGCTCTTGTAGGAAGTGGCCAAAGGGCATCATTTGTAGGGTGGCATAGAGGAGGGGGATGAGAAAGACATCCAAGTGAGGACTGTCTTTGGGTTTGGGAGATGGAATAAGGTCAAAAGGCAGCACTTGAAAAGCAATATGCACAGAGGTTTGATAAAAGTGGGTGTGGGAAGGGTGAAAACTAAGGTGAGATTCGGTTGGGGAAAGAGAGGTGAGTAATAGATCATTTTGTGAGGCTTTATGTGGTTTGAGGATTTGGGAAGGTTGAATGGGGGTTAATGTGATTTTGTGGGGAAAGGATAGGATATGGTCTTGCTCCTTTGGATTGAAATGAATATTTGCATGCTCTTCTTCAATTTCGTTTGGCTTTTGAGAAACCTTCTCTAAGTGAAGTATTTCTTCTTTTTCAACCTTGAGTTCAATTTCTTCTTCAAGGCTTTCCTCCTGATCGTTCTCCCCCTTTTCTTCCTCCATGGCTACTTCCCATTCGGCGATGGTGATGAATTCCTTGTTGGGGCAGCCCGTAGGTGTGTGACTAAAGCCTTGACACTTAGAACACCTCCTAAGGTTCAAAGGGTCGGGGTTAGGTCGATCTGCAAGGGCTTGGCTTGTTTGTGGAGTTTGCTTCTTTTGTGGAGTGGAAGGGGCTAAAAATGTGGGTTGAGGGGATGGAATTGAGCTTCCCTTGTTGAAAGAGAGGTTTTTAGAAGAGGAATCAAAGTTGTTTACCTCAAAGGAAAGTAAAGGATGGTTGTGTAAGTAAGAGGTTGGAGCGAAAGCATCGATTAATTTTCCTCTCAACTTGTCCCACGTTTTGATCTTACTTTTTCCTCTCTTCTTCCTCTTATACTTGTACTTTTCCCACCATTCAAGCGCATGGCCTCGGAGCTTCTTGATAACCACCTTAAACTTCTCTTGCTCATCAATATTGTAGCGAGTGAAGACTTGATCCACTTTGGAAATCCAGTAAGGGAAATCTTCTTTTTGGCCACGAAACTTTGGAGTTTCAAGGATGACCATCTCCTTTTCAATCAAAGCAATCTCTTTTCGCAAGTTCCCAAGAGAAATCATGATGGATGAATGCTTAAGGGTTCTTTGTGGATTATGTGTTTAGGCTAGAAAAAGGCTGTTTTGGAGAAGAGGAGGGAGAGCACGGTCGTGTGGTATGGCACGGGGGCACCGTGCTGCTTCTCTGGTCTTCGAGACTGGGTTTGCCGATTTGTGCCTTTTTTTTTTTTTTGTATTTTTGGCTTTTTGGGATGTATTTGGGTGTGATGTGGGTCACTTAAGAACCGTGGCTCTGATACCAATTGATGTATATGTGGGGGGGTAAGTGAACCAAATCAAACTCAAATAAACCCAAATAAGAATTGAACCAAAGTAAAGAGAAAATGGAAGGTTGATTGAGATGGAATGAAAATAATAACAAAAAAGAACAAAGGATAAACAAGACCTTGCACTTGAGATAATCCTTCACGGAGCCACTCAAGGACTTGATCTTGGGCAAATCCTCTTGTCTTTACCAAGGAATCACTCCAATTGGAAAAGAAAAGAGAACCTAGAACACCACTTGAACTTGCCAAAATTCAAGATATAGAACTAGGATTTGGAATACTTTTGAGAATCACACTCAAAGGTAATTGTATTTCACTTGGGAAAGCTTACAACTCTGCATGATTAGCTTCACACGCCCCTCCCCTTTTATAGGCTCAGCAAAAGACAACCAAAAGACTTCAACAACTCCTAACAATTAAAACTAGCTAATGAAAAGACTAAGTAAAATGAAAAGACACATCATAAAAGGGGTAGGGAAGGTTACAAGGAATATTCTAGGATTTCTTTCAGCTGATTACTCCCATCTAGAAGCATCTAAAACGTGCACAATATCAGCCACACAATCACTGTAACCGAAGACTCTTCATATTCCCAGAATTAATCCTTGCAACTGCCTCAACTTCCAGAGCTGTATCTCCCAGCATACTCGTCCAAATCAGGTGTTCTTGGGCTTGTAGAAAGCCCTGGAAGTCTAGTTTCCATAATGGGCTCATTTGCTCAATTTGGATAAGCGGTTCAAAAGTTATGGCCCAAACAATGCACCTATCTCAGACTGGACTGGATCAGCACAACGTATCTTTGAGTGATATTTTGCCCAATCAAATGATGTCCAAATTAAACAAACTTGGGCTTATTTGAAAGCTGAAATCTTAAACTTCAAAAGCACATGGGCCCTCAAGTTGTGGGTCCACTTGAGCTTGTCCAAAAGTGGTCACAAAAATCGGGTTCCGCAGGGATGAATTCGGCACCAAATTTCTAGCAAAGCTTAACCTCTTTTTGACCTCTCCATAGTGTCGCGAGTCTTTGAACTCACTTAAGAAGACCAAATAAGCACATTTCCAAGCATGATCTTCTTTGACCCTTTTCTTCTTTGAAATTGGACTTGAATAAAAATGATGCATATGGAAATATGCATCATACTCCCCGGGTTGTTTTGAGTTTGTCCTCAAACTCAAAGGGTGGGCAAGCTTCTCATGAAGGGAGGCATGCTTATGAAATGGGAGCTCTTGTAGGAAGTGGCCAAAGGGCATCATTTGTAGGGTGGCATAGAGGAGGGGGATGAGAAAGACATCGAAGTGAGGACTGTCTTTGGGTTTGGGAGATGGAATAAGGTCAAAAGGCAGCACTTGAAAAGCAATATGCACAGAGGTTTGATAAAAGTGGGTGTGGGAAGGGTGAAAAGTAAGGTGAGATTCGGTTGGGGAAAGAGAGGTGAGTAATAGATCATTTTGTGAGGCTTTATGTGGTTTGAGGATTTGGGAAGGTTGAATGGGGGTTAATGTGATTTTGTGGGGAAAGGAGAGGATATGGTCTTGCTCCTTTGGATTGAAATGAATATTTGCATGCTCTTCTTCGATTTCGTTTGGCTTTTGAGAAACCTTCTCTAAGTGAAGTATTTCTTCTTTTTCAACCTTGAGTTCAATTTCTTCTTCAAGGCTTTCCTCCTGATCGTTCTCCCCCCTTTCTTCCTCCATGGCTACTTCCCATTCGGCGATGGTGATGAATTCCTTGTTGGGGCAGCCCGTAGGTGTGTGACTAAAGCCTTGACACTTAGAACACCTCCTAAGGTTCAAAGGATCGGGGTTAGGTCGATCTGTAAGGGCTTGGCTTGTTTGTAGAGTTTGCTTCTTTTGTGGAGTGGAAGGGGCTAAAAATGTGGGTTGAGGGGATGGAATTGAGCTTCCGTTGTTGAAAGAGAGGTTTTTAGAAGAGGAATCAAAGTTGTTTACCTCAAAGGAAAGTAAAGGATGGTTGTGTAAGTAAGAGGTTGGAGCGAAAGCATCGATTAATTTTCCTCTCAACTTGTCCCATGTTTTGATCTTACTTTTTCCTCTCTTCTTCCTCTTATACTTGTACTTTTCCCACCATTCAAGCACATGGCCTCGGAGCTTCTTGATAACCACCTTAAACTTCTCTTGCTCATCAATATTGTAGCGAGTGAAAACTTGATCCACTTTGGAAATCCAGTAAGGGAAATCTTCTTTTTGGCCACGAAACTTTGGCGTTTCAAGGATGACCATCTCCTTTTCAATCAAAGCAATCTCTTTTCGCAAGTTCCCAAGAGAAATCATGATGGATGAATGCTTAAGGGTTCTTTATGGATTATGTGTTTAGGCTAGAAAAAGGCTGTTTTGGAGAAGAGGAGGGAGAGCACGGTCGTGTGGTATGGCACGGGGGCACCGTGCTGCTTCTCTGGTCTTCGAGACTGGGTTTGCCGATTTGTGCCTTTTTTTTTTTTTTTGTATTTTTGGCTTTTTGGGATGTATTTGGGTGTGATGCGGGTCACTTAAGAACCGTGGCTCTGATACCAATTGATGTATATGTGGGGGGGTAAGTGAACCAAATCAAACTCAAATAAACCCAAATAAGAATTGAACCAAAGTAAAGAGAAAATGGAAGGTTGATTGAGATGGGATGAAAATAATAACAAAAAAGAACTAAGGATAAACAAGACCTTGCACTTGAGATAATCCTTCACGGAGCCACTCAAGGACTTGATCTTGGGTCAATTCTCTTGTCTTTACCAAGGAATCACTCCAATTGGAAAAGGAAGAGAACCTAGAACACCACTTGAACTTGCCAAAATTCAAGATATAGAACTAAGGATTTGGAATACTTTTGAGAATCACACTCAAAGGTAATTGTATTTCACTTGGGAAAGCTTACAACTCTGAATGATGAAATGCAACTACACAAGCCACCTATTTATAGGCTAAACAAAGACAACCAAAAGACTTAAAAACTCCTAGTAATTAAAACTAGAAAATGAAAAGACTAAGATAAATGGAAAGACACATCATAAAAGGGGTGGGGGAAGTTACAAGGAATATTCTAGGATTTCATAGCTGATTACACCAATCTAGAAGGCTCCAAAACGTGCACAATGTCAGCCACACAATCACATGTAACCGAAGACTCTTCATATTCCCAGAATTTAATCCTTGCAACTGCCTCAACTTCAACAGAGCATAACTTCCAGAATACTCGGCCAAATCACGCGTTCTTGGGCTTGATAGAAAGCCCTGGAAGTCTAGTTTCCATAATGGGCTCATTTGCTCAATTTGGATAAGCGGTTCAAAATTTATGGCCCAAACAATGCACCTATTCCAGACTGGACTGGATCAGCATAACGTATCTTTGAGTGATATTTTGCCCAATCAAATGATGTCCAAATTAAACAAACTTGGGCTTATTTGAAAGATGAAATCTTAAACTTCAAAAGCACATGGGCCTTCAAGTTGTGGGTCCACTTGAGCTTGTCCAAAAGTGGTCACAAAAATCGGGTTCCGCAGGGGTGAATTCGGCACCAAATTTCTAGCAAAGTTTAACCTCTTTTTGACCTCTTCATAGTGTCGTGAGTCTATGAACTCACTTAATAAGACCAAATAAGCACACTTCCAAGCATGATCTTCTTTGACCCTTTTCTTCTTTGAAATTGGACTTGAATAAAAATGATGCATATGGAAATATGCATCAACGAAGAAGTCCAACTAGGGCAATATGCAAGTCTACATGCGAATAAGATAACTTCCCAACAGCAACAACACAGGGCGAATCCCCATGCAGTGTCTGGGGAGACATGAATGCAGGCATCATCACTGCATTTAAAAGAAAAATATCTCCCAAAAACGAAGTTCTGGAAAGATTTGAAAACATCAATGAGAAAATGGAAAAATTCCAATAATGAAGATACAGTAGCATTACAGGAAGCTAGAGCAACAATATGTTTACAAAACACATAACAGTAAAAACCTTCAGAGATTTGTCCAGATTTCCAGAAAGCGCCAAGAAAAGAGATGTCTTTCCACGTCCTGGAGGACCAAGTAGCAGAATCATCCTGCAAGAGTGACAAGGGACTATATAAATACACTTCTTTAGAAGACCTACCTGCATGAGAAAGGGTATTTATATGCCATTAACACTGAACAACCTTCGGATTTCAACCACTTAGAAATACTGAAAATCTTCAGATTCCATGGATTGAGAAACACCAAAAGTTTATTGATGAGTTAGTCATTGGGCAACAAAGGAATACAAAAATTAATACACTGACACCAGAAAAGCCTGCATTCTGCTAAATGTCCGGAAAAACAGAGCCTGACAGACTTTCAGCTACCACATCACCACAAAAGACCTCGCTCACAATTACAAATTTAGAAACTTCCAGAGATCTGAAGTTTTTCATACCTTAGGCATGGACTGATGCTGTCCTATGTATCTATTTTCATTTGTTCCAAAGTGATACCGATTTTAACAATAAGACAGAGCAACAGACAGCAACATGAATATTTATACATCTCTATGAATATATGTATGTATCTCATCATACGGCCTGATAATGATCCGATGGTGGAAGAAGATGCTAGATTATAGGCCACAATGAAGCTTCAACAACACTACGTCCCCCCCCCCCCCCCCCCCGGCGCACTTTTTTTCAGCTGTGGCAGCATTTCACCGAGGCGAGAAAACCAATTTTAAGATCGCTTATCAACTGACCTCCCAGGTTTGATTATGCCACTGACATCCTTCAAGATGGCCAGTTTTGCTTCTTGTGGTTGAGATCCCAGTAACTTGGAAATGACCTGTAGTATTCATGGCCAATGGCATCAAAATCCAGATGGTGAATAAAAGATCATCACAAAAATATTAATGAATACGAGCAAAAACATCAACAAGATCAGCACTAGTGTCGCATCTACAACATTTCATATACTTACAGAGGTAGTGCTTTTGAGAGAATTCCAGAGACTTGGGAGGGGCTTGCCATCAACAACCTTACACTTAGCTTCCACAAAGAGGGTTTTATATCTCACCTCTACAGCAGGCAATTTTAAACCAACTCTATACGAAACGGAGCAGAAAGGTTAGAAAGGAATGTGGAATCAACAAAACTACCATAAACAGTTTTTTAGATTTGCCACTCAATAAATAGCCTGAATTTTCTGTCAATTGAGAGGCCATAAAGTATCAGCTAAGAACCGCAGACACCGATAGGTGACACAGATAAGACACGACACCGACACCGACACGCGGACACGTGATTTTTCTGAAAAAGTAGGACACGACACGTATAGTGGATACGGAATGGTTAAAAAATATTTATTCTATTACCTAGTTCATAATTTGTTCATGTCTTTGTCCTTGAGAGGATCATGTTTAGATGACAACAATAGCAAATTGTTTATAGTATGTGCATTCTACAACTATCAATAACATGACATAATTTCTTCATATTATCTATATGTTCTGCATTCGTTTGAGACTGTCCTAAGAGTGTCGGAGAGTGTCGGTGTCCCACACGTGTCGGACACGGATACATAAAATTGCGGAGAGTGTCCATACTTCTTAAATGATTAGGATAGCATTGTAGGGTGACATTTATGACTTAATTGAGCTTTAACATGCAAGAGACAATTCAAACTTGCCCTATTATTTGAGTTGCAGTTGAGCAGTTGAGTGTACATTTGCTAATGTTTTCAGAAAAATTGGTCGAGTTGAGGACCCAATAAAACAGGAGAAGGATCAGAAAACACAAAGCTCATCAAAATGGGGGGTTAGTCGTACAATGCATCGTACTCAGTGCAATACAAGTAGGATTAATCGTACACAATTGCCAAAGAATTTAAGGACCCGGCGAACACAAAGATCAAAAACACGAGTCTCAAATTTGGGAAAGAGTAAAACTTATAGCTGAGTACACGTATAATGCATTTGTACTCTCAGCCAGGAGTATAATCTAATTTCTAGCTACCAACAAGTGAACTAAGCACAAATCCCATGATTAAATCTAAGTTCGCAACGATGAAGTCATATCAGAAATACTAACATGTATATCAATCTAATACAAAAGTGCGGAAAAGAAAGTGAGTGAAATGAATAAGAAATTCCACAATATGCCTGTTAAGGTTAGGGCTTTTTTTTTTTAATAGAAAGAACGGGGGGTTAAGGTTAGGGCTTAACTATCAAAGAATCCTTTGAGTAAAGCTACTTCAGCATATACGACAACAAATTGGGGAAAGCAAGAGTGTAAAGAGACTGGGGAATGAAATTAGGGTTTTAATTATTAATCAATGACAGTAAAAATCAAAATTGTATGATCGCTCTAGAAAACACTGACCTTAAAACCGTTGATTGAATGCTTCAATTCCTCGGACTTTTTTTCAAGTTCAGATTTCTACTGGTTGTGGTACATTACTCTCACTAGGTATGATCAGACAAGCCTAAAGGAAAATACAAGGGACATGACCAAATGCGGATGCAAATACAATGGCCTGCACATTTATTAATAAAACAATAATTGTGTTTGATAAAAGCTTTTTTTGAACGTCAAAAACTAAGAAGGAAGAGACTTTATTGTATGTCAATTTAGATGAGCAATAAACTGAGCAAAAATATTATCCTCACATGGTCAGTAATAAAAATTTTCCTAAGATTATTTTGCTAAAAGTTTACTTCTTCTAACTGAGGTGTTAAGTTTTTGGATTAGCTTTTCTATGAAAAAGTAATTTCTTAGAAAATCAAACCATTAGCATTTTTAGACTAGCTTTTCCACATTACTTTCACAAAGATCTCTGTTTTTTTAAAAAATTTAATTCACTTATTTTTAAAACAAATATAACGTAAATTATTTAATACAAATATAATCAACTACCATCTTACAACTAAGGCATTTTACTTCACTATATGATTAACTAGCATCTATATACTACCAACGTAAGTTGGTTCAGGTGATTTAACACTTATTCCCCTGAAACCAGATATTAGGTTCAAATCTTATGAATAGAAAAAAAATCTATGGTTGAAAAATTCTATCCCTTACTAAATTAACAATAGCTCGACTCCGATGAAATAAAAAATCTAAAATCCAAAAAAAAAAAAAAACCCACCTAGCAATAGCATTACATTTCCAGTTCACAACCAATAGCTATCTATTTTATGAAAAACCTAAAATATTACCCCTCATTCTCCATCTAATAAAAAATCCACATATAATCAATTTTGTTATGTTAATATCAAAATATTATAAGCTTCCATAATGTTATTAATAAGACTTATTAGTGACTAACTAATTTAACAAACAAAATATTTCAAAACCCAGAACGGGAAAGTAGAAGAATACATGTTGCAGTCATTATGAATATCGACCATTGTACTTCTCCTTCAACTGAGATAAATAGTAACCACAATACGTGACAAAGAAATTTGAATTACGACAATGACATGAATACTATACAAGCCCTTCTCCCCACGAACACCCCCCCTTTCTCCCCAACCCAAAAAAAAAAAAAAAAGAAAAAGGTCATGATTTCTCCACACCATCAATCTGATACACAAAAACAATATAGCTATCTAGCAATAATAACAAGAAAATGAAGGGAGGAAATGATAAAAACCTAAAAATTGACAGACCTCTTTACTTGACAAAAAAGGCAAAAAATGAAAAGAATGAAAAAGAGAGACAGACGACCATCCCACTTCCATGGCATATGTGCTAGGCAGCACAACCAGCTGAATCATGCTGTCATGATCTTCTCTTAAATGAAGCTGCACTCACATCTGCGGGTTTCTCCTGCTCTGTGATCTCGAATCTGGGTTGTCGCTTTTGTCAGTGTCTGAAAGCTCCCTCTGGGTTTCAATCTCTGTGCTATTTGCCCGAGCCCTCCTTTGCCTGCGATCCTGATAAACAGCAGAAACTATGAATCTTAGAAACTGCAGTTGATATCAGAGCTGAAAGAGACGGTAGGGCTGTTCATCGGTCTAAGACTAGACCGGACCGGCTTGGACCGAAAACCGAATAAGCTTCCATACACAGACAGAGGACCGGACAGGTCCAATGTCGGTCCAGACTGGGACCAAACCGGGACCAGACTGACTTTGGATCGATCCAAATGGGCTGGCCAAATATGTTTGTCTTGGGAAAATGAGCTGCTGCGCGCTTTGAATAATTTCCCCTCGAATTTCAGACCTCAATATACATAAATACACTGTCTCATACTTCTTTTTTCAAATTTTTTTTACGGGAGAAGATCAGACAAAATTGGTTCACAATAAATTCGACCCCTCGAAACTTGTAAACTTGGTTTAAAACAGACCATTGAATGGAGGGGTTGAGGTGTCTGGTGTGAACTCATAAGATGTTTACTTTTTCTTTCAATTTGGTGGCAGGGGGATGCCTTCAATAATCCATAATTTCATCATCTTTTTAATTTAATTGCAGGGACAAATCAATTGTTCTCTAGTTATATTTCCGCATTTTAAAGGGCAACAAGAAATACTGGTCCTCCCCTATTCTTCCAGCTAGTGGTAGTGTTGTTGAAATCATGCTCAATCCTCGTTAGGTAAAGCTAGATTTTGAGGCAGCTGGGTGTTGGAAGCACGAGACAGACATGGCAGCCAGAGACCGAGGGGGCCGTAGCTAGGATAAGAGGTGGTTTCAGGTTTTCAAACTGTTGGTACTCTTTGTATTCCAGAAGTAGTGTCAAAATCGATGTTAAAAAAAAGGAATCAAAAGATTTGGGGATTCTTTTCTGCTTCTTCCATCCAAATCTTTTACATTTAGTTATAGGGCATCCAAAAATAACACTGTTAGATGGAGCATAAAGCTCCCGAGCAATAAGAATAATTTGGTTGGAATCCCAGAAGCATAGCTCAGGGCTTTATCCCAATAGAAAAGATCAATGGGAGCAGAGCAGAATTCTACTCTTTGGGACAAGTACTTATGGTGTTTGGTTATATAGTCTTATTAAGGATGAATTTCAATGTTATAATGTTATTTCGGGTGCAACAGTTTGGGAGAGCGATATGACTGCATTCCCAAAAAGACAGTGGAAGTCAGTCTCCATAGCTTAGATCTATGTGTTCAACTCCACACCCCTCCCCTTCGTTGGTGACCCAGGGAATTGCAAAGGAAGCAATTCAAGATGATGGATTAACTTGACAAAATAGAGCAAATGGGATGCTCGGTAAAATGTTACTTGACTAGTTGGTTTGCTCAAAAACATGCAGCCTCCTCTGTAGAAATAGACCAACAGACTGAAAAGACAAAGTTGACAGGTTATATACTCAAAATCTACAATATGTGGTAAGGAATGAAAAAGAGTTTTCGCGAGTCTCTAAGAGCACAACAGGGCAGGCTCCAGTTGAGGTTAGATACATTGCTATCATGCGCGTGGAAGTCTAATATAGCCTACAGAAGTGTGAGAAGCTGAGTGAGTAATAACATATCTGCATTGGTTGAGGGTGATGATCCTCAACTTGTTCATCTTCAGCTGCTTGTGTTTTTCTTCTGTTCGTGTTTTTTAAGAACTGACTTTTTTAAATGGCTTGGGGGCATGACCAAGAATCTCTGTAATTGGTTGCTTCATTTGCCAAAACTCTCAGAGTAAGGGGCGATTTTTCTATGTTGGCGGGTTTGGCATCTTTGAATCTTAGTACAATATGAAGATAGCATTTCGATCCTCATCTTAATAGGTTAAAATGATTAAAACTTGCAGAATATTTTACAAGGACTTGACTACTCATCTGAGTGGGCTTCCCCACTCATCCTACACCCCTATGGCAACGAATATGATAGCACTTGCAGATGTCCTTTATGCCCCTTGTTTTACTTCTATGGAAGAGTGTCAGTAGCAAAGTCTTCTTACCCATCTAATTTAAGTGACCAAATCAATGATCTCACCAAGAACGGATCGTTTCATATCTACTCAACTTGCCTCATGAGCGCTTATAAGGTTATAATCTCTATCAGGCTATTACATTTACAAGTCACACTATCTAACCTGGCATGGACAAGAGTAGATAGGGACCTGTGCATCAGATGTTCCGAAAAGCAACCTTTTTTAAAAAAATAATATGTAGTTCTCCCTTGCTGATAGCCTGATAGTCTAGCGTATAGTCAGCCATTCGGATTACAGATATTGGTAATAGTCTCAACTCTCAAATATTAATCCAGAAATCTTGGGAGGGCCTTTGCTTTTTAAATATTAAGTTTTTAGGCCGTGCCTCACTCTATCTTCTGGTTGGCACGAATGCAGAAAAAGTGTTTTCGATGGCGTTGAAACACAAGTTGAGAGCACAAAAGACAAGTAGCTAAAGACTTTATAGTTTTAGGATGAGGTTTTTTTATGTCCCTTGCTGATTATCGCAATGAATTTTGTGGGTAGCCTCTTTTTAGGATGCCAACACCCCCAGTCCCCCCCCCCCCAAAAAAAAGAAGAGCATAGTACTCGGTTAAACCCGGTGGGGTAGCTGGATTCTCTAATTTACATGCATATATTATTAACAAAAAAATATAATGCATCTATCATGAAGTACCATGCACGGTGCTGTGTGCATCTATGTTTTTGCCCTTCTGTATCTGTAGTCACGTATCCAAGCAGAAAGATGCTAACGATATATATCAGTTGAGATGTAGAAAAATGGCCATGGGTATTTGAGATCTAATCCCTGCACTAACCTCTCTAGGAATTGGATATTCTTCCGACTCAAGCATGCGAACAACCTGGCTCATTTTGGGTCTCTTCTCAGCATCTGGATCGACACATCTCAGAGCAGTCAGAAGAGCACGCTTCAGGGCTCTTGTTGAAGGTTTCATCTCAATGTTTGGATCCACAACTTCCTCTGACCGCCGACTTCCCACCATCATTTTCAGCCAGTCAACCAAATTCACCTGCAACCATATTGGCAAATCAGTCCAACTAGACTGAAGACAACAAATGAGCTTGGCTAAAAATGCTACTTGCATTCTCAAGTAAACAAGACAACCATCACCAAAACTGAAAATGGATCTTACCAAAACAAGATCTAGGAAGGTTTAGACATAAGCAACCTCCCCCCAAAATGCAAGAGCAAGTAAAAAGCTATCACTGATGAGCCTTGCCAAAAAAACAGAGTGACCTTTCAGGCTTCCACCAAAAAAGAGAACCAACATACCTAATATGGGCCATAAGACTGTCCTGTGAGAGCTGGCTCTTTCCTATTACGTGACCCACGGATAGAAATGTGGAAGCAGGACTCCCTAGTCCCCACTAAGAGTAAGGCGCTGAAGGGGAGACAGTTTTTGCTTCCACACATTTCCATGTTCTCAATGTTTCTTTGATTCCTTAACCCCCCCCCCCTCTCCTATTCAATCATTATAAAATCCCAAGCACATTTTTGTTGCTTCACCATCGGTTTGCTAGGGGACTTTGGGAGCTTGCTTTTAATTGATTGGGTATTTCTTGGGTTTCTCATAATTCTATTAGCAACCATCTTTTGGCGTGGGAAGGCTACTTTGGTAGGAAAGCGAAAAAGAAGGCGGCATTGGCTCTTCTGCATGTAATTTTTTGGAGCATATGGAGAGAATGTAATCGAAGAGTCTTTGAGGGAAACGAAATGTCCCTTGCGCAATTAAAAGATAATCTCATTAAGACTCCTCATTTTTGGGATAAAGGGAACTTTTGCATGTCGGCTTTTGATGTGGCTGGTCTTGTGGTCAGCTTGCATATTGGATGTATATAATTTTTTTTTGCCATCCATTCCTTCTTCCTTTGTCACCCTTGACACTTGTAAGGAAAAAAGGTGGTGAACAAAAAGGGAAATGTCACAAATCTAAAGACTTAAAATCCTTAACTATTAACAAAGAAAGCAAAATCCAAAACTATTGACCTAGAAAACAAAATATGGGATGTACACATGACTATCACATGGTCAATTACGTCTATGTTGGAGCCCACATCTAGTGCAACTCTATCACCAAACCCTGAAGCACATCCTCATCACCAGCTCTCCCTTCTACATCTTCCACTATCTTTTTACCCCAACTGTCTATCCAATAAGGCAATCTGGTGCTTTGTAAGATTGACCAATGTCTTAACCCTATCTGGGTCAGCCCAGTGCTGAGCTCAACTAGGAGGAGCCCCCATACCAAGTTACCATCACCCAAACCACTTCTCCCCCCCCCCCCCCCAAAAAAAAAAAAGAAAATTGAACAATTTGCAAACAGCATTCCCTCCTCTGCCAACTGAATACTTAAACACAGTTATAAATAACTTTGCCCAGATAACCAGAAGCCCAAATGTTTTCTTCACACATCATCAACTAGTGTTCTAACTTACAGAACCATAGTTTTCATTCTACCCACAGTTCTAAGACCCTTGTTCACTTCTTCACACAACACCGCAAATGGCCCCGGCTGCCTGCACAAAGAGATCATGAGTTTTGCTTCACTAGATTTGTGAAACTAATGTCCCTTTCCATCACATTTTAGATCTGTAGGGACCAGCATTTGGGAAGAGAGCCCAAGCTTCTGCTCCAAAGGAAACTGAAAAACTGCGAATATATGGTCCACAACAGGACACAAAATATTCCAAAGTAATAAGGAAGCATACACTTATCAGCATGTTTTGGAACTTTAAGTTGCAAAATATTAAACTCATCCATATTTTACCTCATAGCCGCCCAACGATTAATCATGTTCACCTTACATCCATAAGGCCAGAAGCCAGAGTTATTATACCAGACAATGAACCCACCTCAACAAGGGTATCGATGACGGTAGACTCAAAATGGTAATACAAGAAAATAAAGAAGCATAAAGGGAATCGTCAAAACATTTTCAGGATTTACAAGGCCAGTTAACTGAACAGCAGTTATAGAAACTACATTACAATGGGAATAGTACAACACACCTCTTGTGGCTGGCGACTATAGTCTACCGGATCTCTTCCAGTAATTGCCTCCAAAAGCAGGACGCCAAAACTATAAACATCGCTCTTCTCATTTAGGAGGCCAGTATTTGCATACTCAGGAGCGACATATCTGCCAAACGACAAGGATCAGGAACTACCACAATTGTCAAGCATCCCTCATAGCATTATGATCAAAATAATACACAATCAGAAATGATCCCTTCCGAAATCAAGCGAGTTGGCTTTAAAACATGAACTGAAAGAAATAGTTGCAGTTGCATACATACCCGAAGGTTCCCATAACGCGAGTTGTTACATGACTTTTCCCTGCCCCAAGAAGTTTAGCTAAGCCAAAATCAGACACCTTTGAATTGAAGTCCTCATCAATCAAAATATTGCTTGACTTGATATCTCTGTGCACAACTTTCGGCTCAATTGCCTCGTGCAAGTAGGCAAGACTGCAGAAACATTTATGGTGAGTATATTCAAAGTCTAACTTGTGGAAACAGGGACCTAAGTAACAATAGTTGTACTAACTTTCACCAATTGACTTAGATCAAACTCCAAATAACCAAACTAGAACAAGAGGCTGCCCATAAATATAGGTATACCAAGTCAAAACTAGTATAGATGAACCAATTTCATACTTCACACAGCACCGCAGCATTTAAATAGTCCTCTAACTGGCCACAAGAGGCAATCAAACAAATGCAAAGATGATGGCAAATGGCCAACGCAAGTAGCCAGGTACAACAATGTATGGTCAAAATTTCAAAGATAGGTTACACTGAAGATGTTTGAAAAAGAAAATTGGCCAGCTCATGGTTCCAGAAAAGATCAGAGATTTCAATCATCCAATCAAAGAATAAAAAGTAGCGGTACAGGAAAGCATAAACTCATCAAGAAAAAGTTGAACACGAGTCAACTTACGCTTTTGCTGTGCCAAGCAACACCTTCATCCGGGCTTCCCAAGTGAGAGATCCATGTTGACGCATGGCGCCATGAAGCCACTGCTCTAAATTTCCATTGTTAACGTATTCATAAACTAACATCCTGAGTCCAACGAAAAGACAAAGTCAGATATTTTTCACCAAGATAAAAGTATAAACAATTCTTTTGAAATTGTCAGATTAAGAAAGACACATCAAGAAACCATCGATAAAATTTTAGATGCCTTTAAAATCAGCAAATAAGCACCTGTGAGTTCCTTCAACACAGTATCCCAAAAGCCTGACCAAATTCTTATGGCGTACATGACCAATGGCTTCCACTTCAACTCTAAATTCCTTTTCAGCTTGACCTCTATTAGAAACACGTTGAAGAAATTGGGTCAGAAAATCTACAAAATACAGGATGCATAATACTTGAGAAAACATAAAACTATTGACGGACTCACAGATTGTTAAGAATCCTCTTAATTGCTACAGGATTGCCATTGACCAAGCATCCTTTGTATACGATTCCATATCCACCTTCACCAATGACATTTTCCTTTGAGAACTTGTTTGTCGCAACTTCGAGGTCTCGTAAAGTAAACCAGTGACCCCAACCCAAACGGGAAAATTCAGGCAGACCACAAAGTGGAGAAGGAGCAGTAATTGGATGTGAGGATGACGGTTTCTGAGTACCATATGTCCCAGAGTTTCCTTCCTCCTCTGATAGACAACCAACACCTTCTGATCGCCGAAATGAACCTGACTGACTGCTAGCATCTCTATTTTTCATTTTTGCCGAATCTTCATACATAACCACCTTATCAGAATCCTTGTCATTAAACTTATCCTTAAGGGTCAAAAAGTTCCTTTCAGCGGGAGCAAATGCATTCGGTGATACATGTTCCACTCTTATTTCTTTGATTTCTTTAGACACTGATGGAATTTGACTAACTGGCAAGTCGTTTCTTGCTCTCTTTGTTTTCTTGCGGGATGTAAGACACAGCGGTATCAGCGCAATGATGATAATGATCGATACTGCAACAGCAATTCCAATTACTTCCCAGACCTTTAAGCCGAAAACAGCTTTCTTGGACAACTTAGCATTAAGATCAGCCATTTGCCTTCAAGCCGATATACCTAACAAAAACTCAATGGAAGATAAAGGCAAAAACAAAATTTAGAATCCCACATTACACGTAAACCCCAATATATGCTAATGCTCATCAGCAGCAACCACTAAATTTGTGCCAGACTTCAACTTCCATTTCCATCATTAAATAAGCATGACTAATCATGAAGAAAATATATAAATTAAAAAACCCTCTCTCTATTCTTCCACCCAGAAGCAGCAGGAACCCCAGCTAAAGCAAGATATCAGACTCAATCATACGAAATGAAAGGTACAACATTGCGATGCAAGCCATCTATTACACAGATCATGAGACCAAATGCAAGCCAAACCAACAACAAAGCTGTTAGTCTTTCAACTCTAGACTTCCATAACATACAAAATAAAAACTTGAGAACATCCAAAAATAAAACTCTTCCAACAAGAGGTTCAATTGCAGAATTACCTTTGCTGTTATCAGAATCAAGGACAACTGAGCTCTAAAATGGGGATCCCAAAACCCCGTTAATCACACCAAGAACAACCCAGTTGGATCTCTCCCTAGAAATGTTCCAAAGCTCATGAATTGGGCAACCCATGAAATAATAGACCCTCCAAAAAGGAGTTAAATTTCAGCAAATCTGTGCTAAAAACCTTGTCAAACGGAATACTTTATTGGATTTCCTTTCTGGGGGTGGGAGAAAAATGTGAATCTAAATCTAAGCTGAGATGGAGCTTTCTCCCACCACACTTGGTTTCCCCAGGTGAAAACCCTAACAACCCAGAAACAGCAACTGTAAAGGTAGCACTTTTGACTTTGGAAGAACAGGGACATGGAAATTTTTTGCCAAAAGCTTTTGTATATCTCCTGAGTCCTGTGTATTATGTGAAGAAGGGAAGGGAAAGAGAGAGAGAGACAGAGGGATTCGGGGGACGGGAAGTGGTGGGTGTTTATCACTGGTAGGTGATGAGACAATTTCTTTGGCTCACAAACAGTAAAAGCAAGGCAATGATATTGGATTGAAAGCCATTCTAGAACTTTTGCTTTTGGTCTTACCCTTTTGGGATGTGATGGATTATCAGCCCCGTAGAGGAGCAAAAATTTTTTTTTTTTTTTTTTGTATATATAGATATAGAATTAAATGAGTAATTTCTTAGATTGATGACTCTTTTTTAGCTTCGTAGTGATTGGGCCCTTCATTGTAGCCTAGTGTATTAATGTAAATGTCCTTTCTGCATTCCTTTTTGAAGATTTTATTATACATGTGCGGTAAAAATAGTTTTTTTAATATATATTTTGTTAGAGATACATGTACAATGTGATCATCCAAAAAAAAGAGAGACATATGCAGTAAAAATGATAATTTTTTAAAAATTTTTAAGAGACAGCACTTCGTTGTGTTTTAGTACAAATAATTGTGCATACAGATATAAAATTCAGCATACAATACTTTATATTTTTATCATGGAAATATATAATGATATATATATATGTTAAATTTTTGATGGGCTATACAGAATTTCGGTGCATATGCAAAACAATTAATTCAAAGAGGTATGTATAAGTTCATAGACAATTTTCACACTCGCAAATTGAAAGATAAGATCATGTTGTAAAATTTTGGTAATAAATTAAACTGCTTGTTATACCCCTCAGATAAATTTTTCCAAATAAAACGTAAGATCCCACTTCCCACAACTCTCTTCGGCATATTTTGTTCCCCTTTTCAATAAGTGATAACGCGAGAAAAATCACATTTACATAGATAAAACTATATCAAAAATATACTGAATTGTTTAGATTAGCTTTTTATAATTTTTGTATTTAAAATGTTTCTATATATTGGTGTCCTCCTTTTAAACAATTCTCTTATTTTTATGGTGAGTTGAGATTTTACCTTTTTACTGCCACATCGTATTAATGTACTTTCATTAGTGTATTTATAGTTATTTATGAGTTGATCGTTGGCCAAAAGTCACAATTTTTAATGAAATAACGTTGATTTTCATAATATATTTCAAATTTGAGTGTCTTCCACAGCTGATCTTCTATTTACTTTCTTTTAAAAAAAAGATCTAGTGATCTTTTAGTTAAGAAGGAAATTACGGTGAATCCAAGAATTTAACCAAATTTCAGTAGAATTGTGCGGTTGTACATTCAAATATTACACATTTACATCTATTTGTAAACTGTAATGATTTTGGGGTCATAATTTTGGGGTCAAACATCAAACTATAAATCAAAAGTTAATGAAGACAATGATGATTTAATGTTCTACTAGTCTTAAATAGTCTATATTTTAAATAGTATATAAAGGTAAACAATTAATTATACCAACCTGACTTTAATTGAACGAGATTAACTTGCTCTTTTTGTTGGATTTTTTTTTTGGCGGGGGGGGGGGGGGGAGAGGAGGGATTGGTTCAACAGATGCAAGTTTGCAAGAAGTGTGAGTATGCAAGGAATTCGATGAAAATATAATTCTACCAATTTTGACCTATAGGGTACAGCGGCGTTATAATAATAAAAAGGAACATTTGAAAGTAATAGTATATTATTATTTCATTTTCATAATATCCATATTTAAAAGTTTCGGGCATAATAATTGAAAATATTCAAGATAATGCAATGACAATAATAATTTTCAGTATGGGTACCGCTTTTGTGGGGTTTGAGGAGATTCAGATACAGGTAACCTTACCTCTGTAAACATTTATACCCACAGAGAAGCCGATTCAAAGAGATACGCATAAAAAATTTTTAAAAAGTTGAAAAAAATCGGTATGCAGTAGGTAACGTAAAAAGAAGTGCTTAAATAGCATAGGAAAATTGAGAACCATACCTCAAACAATCGAGAATGAAATAAAGATAAACCTATTAAGATTGGGAGTGCTATGAGCATTAAAAAAAAAAAAATACAACATACATAAGACAAAATATTGGCCAATAAAATCCAACAATAATACCCGTCCTTTAGAAACCATGCCATTGATCTAAGTCCAGTCTCACTCATTTGATCTTCTATGGGTGCTACTTTTACTTAGATCCTAATCACATCATTCCTAATCCTACTCGATCTCATGGGAGCACACATCTACCGAAACATCCAAGACAAGGGGCCTACTGGCATACTAAAAAAGGGCAAACCTGAGATAAATAAAGTTACTCACATCAACAATTACTTCTATTCCATAGCTAAAGGAATGCCAAGAAGCTAGTTACATATGGCCTGCAACCTAATCCTAGACATCCACATTGCTATCCTGAGTCATTTCCTCCGTTAGTCGTGACATTGTTAAATCGTATTTAATCACCTCATTCCAAATTTTCTTTGGTCGACCTCTATGTCTTCTACATTCCTGAATGTTAATCTTCTCACATCTTTATACAGGTGCATCTATATTCATCCTCTTCACGGATCCAACCTTTAATTCTAGTATCTCTCATTTTATCTTCTTTGAGTGTCACGTTTTCTTTATTTATAATCGCCTCATTCTCAATCCTATCCAATCTCGTGTGGCAACATATTCACCTTATTATTCTTATCTCTGCTACCATCAATCTCTAAACTTGGGTCCTTTTAATTGGCCTACACTCGAAGCCACATAACAAAGCTAGTTTTACTACCAAATGATAATGAATATTTAAGTTGATGAATCAAATGATAATACTCTTACCCTCAACCGACAGGAAGGATGAAATCAGTCTTCAATTTATATAATAAACAGTTTACAATCAATCTTAAATATATATAATAATCCTCTACACAAGAACATTTTTCCACTAAAGTAATTAAAACAAAGATAGACGTTCTAAAAAGCACTACATATGTAACACTTATCTAATTAATTAGCAAAAAAGTACTACAATTGCTCACTCAAAAATGAAACAAATACTTTAAAAAAAACATATGATACAAAATGAGCGACTCCTTAACTATATATCATGAACATGCTGAAGTTATAATATACATTCGGTTGCATTAAATTAGGGTTGAAAACACTATTTTTTAGAAAACTTTACAAATTGATTGTTTAGAGTCAAAGTTTGGTAGAAAAACTATCATATTTAATAAAAACATGCTAACACTAAATTTACCTCTAAGTTGTCCTACACATTTCAGCAAGACACAAGTTGCACTTTCAATAAGAAAACAAAGAAGAAAACTCGTTCAAGTTTACTCCCAGTTATTGCCACTTACACATCATAGGCTTTATTTATAAAGGAAGTACTCTTATTGTTAATATATAAAACATAATTAGGTTACCAACGTATTTAATTTTGACACAATTTAAAAATAAGTACTATTATTAAATTAAATAGCCTCATTGTCATCATCATTATTATTGATTTATTACACCATATTGTCTACTTCTATATGATTTGTAAGGAGGTTAATTATATAACAACTTTTCACATATACAATTCTTTGTTTGTGTTTATATGAATAATACTATTTATCATACAAGCTTCAACGTGTATTAGAAAAAAAAAACCCATAAATTTCAATTTGTGAATGTAAATAGAACATAAATAACTGACTCTTTTGCTCTCCTAGTAATGTAAATAATTATTAAAACTGCCACATTTTAAAGTAAACAAATCAAAAAGTACTAAAGATTCGTGCATGAGAATAAAACTTATAGAAAAAGAATACAATTATCTATGTATCCATGTTTGTCTTTTTTTTTTCCCTCCCAATAAAAGGGTGGGTAAGTACTTCATAATTAACTACAAGTATTAAACTAATAATTGTCACTAGCTTAAGGTTTGTCCTAGTGGCCTAAGACTCTAGCCTTAGGGTTCACAGTAGACTTAGCTGCATATACATTTGCACAAGTTCTAATTGGATGCAAACTGTATCCTTCGCATGAGCATTGATTGATTGTGTATGGGCGAGATGATTCGAAGTTGAAGAGATACTTATGCAAATATGACTTGGATTTTTGAAGTATTGATGTCATATGATTTGTCCTCGTATTTTTAAAATACTCTAAAAATATTATTGTAGTTTAAATTTAAATATTGAACGCTTTTTTTAAATAAAAAATTTAGATTTGACAGCAGAATGAGTTTTCATAGCTTTGGTTTAAAAGAGTGATAAAAAAATATAATATAATTACAATATAACGGGGAAGAAGAATAAAATTTGAGATCTAAGATATTTAGAATCTCAATCTTAATCACTAAACCAAGCTGTCAACAATCCGTGGTTGTTGACTTTATAGTTAAAAGCATTTTAAACTTATAATTAAATAATGTGATAAATGGATGTGAATCTAGGTTGACCAAATGTTTATACAATTGACTTTCAAATTTGAAGCTAGCATGGATAGCTATCCGCCTGCATATTGTCAATGGTAGTTCAAGGTTAGGGGGACTAATACTTAATTAATTTAGGCCTGTTAAGCGAAAATGTTTGATGTAATATTAAAAAAAGGAACTTATTTTGGTGTGGAAGGGGGGCACAAGCCGCTAATTAAATTTATTCAATACGAATAGAACAGGGCCAAGAGCCTCCAGATACATGCTCCATAAGCAAAGGAAGAGCAGATTTACAAGGGGCATCAACAGTTACAAATGGAGAATTTTGTTCAGCCCCTAGATTAGCAGAATGATCAACAACTCTATTTGCTTCTCTATAGCAGTGGTCAAGTTGTACCTCCCATTCCCCATTAGCGAGAAGCTCCTGGCGTTCCTTGACGATGAAGTCAAGGGGTTGATTTTGTTGGCAAGGTAACTGAATTTTCCTCAAGGTGATTTGGGAGTCCATATGAACATCCTCAAGGTGATTTTGCTGCCAACGTTTAAGTGTATATTAATCTGAATATATTACGAGTACGGTAATTTATAGACTTATAAATACTTGCGCTCTTTCAACGTAATTGTGATGTTCTATAAATGTTGCATGTGTAGATTTCTACTTAAATCCATTTTTCGATACATATTATGAAGTGATAAATCATCGGCGAAAAAGATCCTCTTAGAATTATCTAAGAAAATAAAATGATTTCACCTTTACGTTCATTGATTGCCAACTCGATATCATTTATAAAGTTTTTAAAAAATAACTTTTTCATCTAATTCACCCTGTTTTTGAGGAAGGAAAGATGTCGGGTAAGATCTAGGACATCTTTTTACGTCATTCCTGTGTAGCACATCGAATCTTTTTTCTTCTCCATCCTTTTTCTATCTTTAATTTAATTTTATTACTGTTAGATTAAAAAAATATAAAAATATGAATAACAACAGTACATACTTCTAGTTCTTTTAAGATATGATTTTAATAATTATTAAAAAAAAGAAAAATACTCAACTTACATCAGTTCAAATAGGAGTCAATAAAGACTAGTACTAGTTAACATAAGCAAATTAAAATACAAATCGATATTCACTGATATCAAACAGGTCGATTATCAGACAGTAAGATAACAGAATTTTAATTGAAATGGGAGGTATATCTACTGGTACTCTATGATATTTACAGCACTCCAGAGAGTCGCATGTACTGGTTATAGCTAGAATGGATTAGATTGATTTGGTGGGCACAACCTAAAGATGGGTACATCCAACTCATGTATGATGTTAAAAGCATGTTTTCTAAAGCCAAGTTTTTTACATTATTAGCTAAGAATATAATTAAAACTTTTTCTAATTTCTCTACGTACAGTAATGCATAAGTTTAGGATCAGATTTTAGCAAAAAGTACCGAAGATATTATGTGTTAATCAGTCCCTAATCCTGCCTTTTGCCTGATGATATAAAGAGCATTTTTCTTTTTCTTTTTACTGGTTAATATCGGGGGTGTTTGGTAGCAATAACTTTTTGGGGAAAAAAAGTTGTTTGGGGGTGTTTTAACTGTTTTCACAAAGTCAAACAGCTAAATAGGTGTTTGGTAAACAATTATTTCAAATAGCTGTTTGACCCCAAACAGCTCTATTTAGAAAGAATGTTTTCGTTAGTCTTTTCAAAAGAACTTTTTGTAGCAATAACACATTTATCCAAGAGTTTCAAAAAAATGCACTACATGTCATTACATTCTACTTATATAATATTATTTTTATAATTTAAGCCTATTTAGATAATAGAGGCCTTTCCTTTTTTTTTTGTTGTTGTTGTTGTGACAAAAACAAATCATTGAAGTTGCATTATTTTTTTCGTTATTTGCATTTTTTTAAGCGAAGTAGTGTACTTTTTGGTTTAGATTTTCTAATTTCATTAGTATACTATGTCAAGCTTGTTTAGTTCTCTCACCATGCACATCTATGAATGTTTGATATTTATACTTCACATTATTCAAACTCCCTTCCGATTACGTAAACAATGAGCTTTGGATTGATGCAAAATAGTAACATTTGATGCTATGTTTTACATGAATTGAATCTAATGAAGGTTTTTTTTTTTTTTTTTGGTGATCATAAATGAAGTTAATTTATACATATGGCACAAATTTAACTCTTTCTAAAAGAAGATAAGATGACCAGTAAATAAAAAAATATTCTATTAAAAAGTAATTTACAGACAAGGATATAAATGAAATTTTACCAAACATATTTATTAGAAATAGCGAACCTTACCAAACAAATTTTTCACAAACTGCAAACTCAAATAGTTAATGTAAACAGTTAATTCAAAAGGCTAACAACCAATACAAACAACTAACAACTATTTATCAGACAGCGCTGTTGTATGATTAAATAAAAAACCCTAAGTATGTTTATGTTGGCCATTTTTGCCATCTTTTTGCCCTATTTTGTTGCTATGCTTTTGGCTTTATTAACCCCTTTTTGACAAATTTAGCAGCCATGCAATATTTAATTTTAATCCTACGTTGGCTTGGCTCCACCAGTTTCCACAAATTAAAGGATTTCCATGTTGATTGATCGCTTAATTCCACCTCAACTAATTCCTCAATCGGTGTGGATGACAGAGATTAATTCAGCTGTAAGACGTCCTTTGGCATGTGAGATTAGATAGATATCAATGGAAATACAGAATTAGTTAACAAAATAACCGTTCTGACATGTAGGAATTGAATAAGAATAACATTACGAATGGAAATACAAAGGCATGTATTTCCGCAAATTACTATCAGGGAGAGGGACGGCAATTAGCAGTGCCGATCGAGGTCGGGTTGGGAATAATGTTAAAAAGACTCAGTTGACGTTGTACTTGTGTTGGCCACCTGATTTGGTTGTGGTTTTTACCATGCTATGTTGTGATTTTTTCAGTTGCAGTAGGATAGTTTTAGTTGTGCCTTTTTCGTATGTCGTATTTGTATGTAGGTACTACATACATCTAGAAAGAGACATTATTTGTCTACCTCTATTTGTTAAGGAATATATAGTTTCTTTTTCTGCTATGTTGTACTTATGTTGTACTTGTGTTTACATAATTACAGCCATCTGATTTATTAGTATTTCTTAATTCATTTCCTGCTGCGTATCCTTAGTTTTTTTTTCCCATTAAATGTTTTCACAAAATCCTTCATTTATAAAATATTTTCACAAAATCTTATTTTGTGGGTCTCTTGGATTCAGCCTCTCTATGGATAAGGATGCCGGTAGAGGTAAGGTTGCTTACATCTGGATCTTTCCAAACCCCACGAAAGTAGGATCCACACTGAAAGATGGTGTTGTTGTATTATATAATATATATATATATATATAATATATATCATAATATATATATATATATATATATATATATATATAGATAGATAGATAGATAGATAGATATGTATGACTCTATTCACATAACCAAACTAGATCCAGGTTCTGCTTTGATGGTGCTTTCTATAAGTTTCTAGATGTTTCTAGTTACTTTTGCTCCCAAAAGAAACCACGATCCTCTTTTACATAGGGGGTGTTTGGTAACAACAGCTTTTTAAGAAAAAATAGCTGGTTGGGAGGATTTTGGCTGTTTTGACCAAGTCAAACAGCTAAAGGGTGTTTGGTAAAGAGCTGTTTGCAATAGCTGTTTGGCTCCAAAAAGCTCTTTTTAAAAAAGCTATTCTCATTAGCCTTTTGAGAAGAGTTTTTTGTAGAAATGATATAATTGTCCATAAGTTTGGAAAAATTACAAACATCTCATTAAAAACTAATTCATAAATAAGGGCATAAATGAAATTTTACCAACATATTTTTTAGAAATAGCTAATTTTTACCAAACACTTTTTCTAAAAATAGCTAATTCAAACAGCTAATATAAACAGCTAATTCAAACAGCTAACAGCTAACAGCTAATACAAACAGCTAACAGCTAACAGCTAACAGCTGTTTACCAAACACCCCCTATAATTGTTTGGCATTGGCTCCTTCAATCCCCCCTATTCCTTTTTAACTATTCTTCTTCGTCTTCCTCTTCTTTTTTTTTAATTTTCTGGGTGGCAAGCTCAAAATTTTGTACACTTTAAAGGATTCGAATCATTAAATGTCCATCTAATTTAAATATCATAAATCAAATTATGGATACAATAGTAAACTTAGTTATTACTTTTAGGAAAGATATCTATAATGCAGAGGATGCAAGTCCACGAAATAGTTAGTGAAAGATCAAAGATGCCAACAATTTTCATGTCAATTAAAGAATTTCATAATATTAAAGGGACTTTCTTATAGCAATCATGTGGACATTTATCTTTCAAAAAAAAAAAAAAAGCCCTTTCAAGACAAATTTCAAATCTTACCCACTATATCAAAACACAATAACAATTTTTTAATGTAATTATTGGTTGTAGCTATTTGTTCCTAATTTGTCACATTTTTAGTTTGCTAAGCCTCTTAGAAAGTTGCCTATCTCAATTATTATGAAAAGTTTGTAAAATATTCCACAAATATAAACCCATTTTTATCTAGTTTTATATAAAATGTTTATATGAAATTTTCATTTCTTTTGGCTAGATAAGTTTTGCAAAAAAAAAAAAGAAAAAATCCCTTAGACAAGTCATGAAATATATTCATATTAATGTAAAAGTTTAACCTTATGAACCTTGTCATTCATAAAGTAGCCTTATTCCTTCCCTTATAAGCCGATCTTCTTAATGCACATGCATGATGGATATACATAAGCATCAACTTTCCACCCTCGTTGTCATATTTTCCTTTTCTTCACATTCTCATGTAATTTATCTTTTTGAAAGCAGGGAAAAAGATTGTATACAATATAAAAATAAAAAAGCATTATGGTATATTTAATTGCTTTTTCTGGAATTCTGATTACTAAGGAATATATAGAATATGCATCCTCATGGTTCATCCAAGGCAAAGCGAAATTCTTTTCCTGTTTTTAATTCACCAAATTGCACCAAACATATACAGTGGAGTCCCTTTCACTTTATCTATACCACTTTTCTTCAATCCCTCTCATCTTTTCTGGCCGCTTTCTTGTTTTCTTCACACTAGCCACCTTTCATTTTCATTTTATGTACTTACAATGAGTTTCATGCATCAACATTTTATAAAGCATGTAGAAAACCCTCATGGGTCTCTTCCAAAAACCACCAAAACCCTCCTATACTTCCATGGCTACACTAAATTCACTATGCTTCCTCATCTTGCTCCTCCATCCTCATTGGTTATGCCTATATGGTAAGTACTCTCTTTCTATTATCATTTGTATGTCTATAAGTTGCTAACAACCTTGTCAAAAGAAACTGCTATCTTTTCATTGCTGTATATATCTGTATCTTTCTAGACGCGACTTCAGTAGAATCGACAATTACACACTGTCCTCTGGCACTTGACGTTTTATGTCATCATTGTGGCTTGATGCTAAATGGTTATAGCTACATATACTTGCAGGAGCATGCGCAGCACAGGAGTTTCAAAACAAGCCAGAATCAGCAAGGCAAAGGGCAGAACAAACTTCCCTATCCTCTTCATCAAATGGCAAAAAGCCAATTAATGCTGGGATCAAATTAGATGAAACAATCCCTGCAATGAATCATCCCACAACTAACCCATCAAATTTCCCAGCATACACTCCCACACCCACAATTGTAACTGTCCCTTCTTCAAACCCCACCTTACTCACTCCTTTCAACCCTGCTAATCCCAATCCCACCCCAGTTATTACTGACCCATCATCAACCAACCCAAACCCAATACCCATAATCAACCCAACTCCAATACCGGGGGAGGTCCCAGTAACAACCCCATCAACCCAAATAACAGCAAATGCCCCCATAATTCCAGGGCAAACATGGTGCATAGCTAGGGCCGGGGTACCTGAGACATCCCTACAGCAAGGTCTAGACTATGCTTGTGGGATTGGAGGGGTTGACTGCTCAATGATACAACCAGGGGCTAGTTGTTATTTTCCTAATAGTATTGAGAACCATGCTACTTATGCATTCAACAGTTACTTCCAGAGGAACCCTGTGCCTTCTAGCTGTGATTTTGGAGGCTCTGCTGTGTTAGTTAACACTGATCCTAGTAAGTTCAGATGATATTGATTAGATGACCGATCAAATTGCCAGCATTTTTAAATTTATTTAGTAATCAAAATCTGAGAGTGGGATTTTGGGTGTTGTCTATTTGTTTTAGGTACTGGTTCTTGCATATACCCATCTTCAGCAACACCAACTGCTATGCCTTCATCGACGTTTTCACCTGCAACTACAGCATCCTCATCTGGAGCTACTGGGTATGGTATTTAATTAGTTAGGTTATTATGGCTTAAAGGGTATTTCCATCCAAATTTCTAACCAGGTTTTGCTGTCTTCAGCTGAATCTCACCTCTGAAATCAATTATGTCACTGAGATAACTACCGAGTTTTAGTCTTGACTTCAGTGCTTAAAAAAAGGAGAGGGGAAAAGACAAAAGTTTATGTGTGTGTGTGTTTTTTCCTTTTTTCCCAAACCTTGACCTATGGTTTATAAAGGCTCTTCTCCAAAATCTATTTGTGAGCCTTCCGAAAAACACATTTCTATTTGCTAGGGATAAGGCTGCATACATCATGGCATATCCAAATCCTATGTTAATAAAGTGCATACTAGGCTTTTTAAAGCATCATGTTCATGATTTTCATCTTACATGGATTTTTGTACCGACCCTAGTCCCTAAGTAGATCTTTCAGCAAAAGCTTAACTAGACATTTCAAAGATTCCCTATGTTCCTTTTACGGTAGAAGGGGTGGATAACAAAAACAACAATAATATACAACTCTCAATGTAGATCCCGTTTTCGTAGGGTATAGGGAGATCCAAATATAGTCAACATTAACCCTATAGCCTGTAGGCAACAAGAGGATAACAGTATCAACACTTATTCTTCTATTTGTTTTTGTGGTGCAGCTCCATATCTCCTCCTTATGGGTTCAATACAGACAACCCAACTTCAACTTCCCCTGCAATTTTCGGACCTGATTCCCCTCCAACCGGTAACTCCGTACCAGCTGGTTCAGCCCCTTTGCACCCCTTCATGGGATTCATCATCCTGGCAGCTTCATTTTCCACAGGAAAACTGATTCTGAACTCATGAATGTTTGAGTTCAGAATCACGAGCTTAAAAAATTTGGCAATATTATCAGAAATCTAGCTACTAAATGAACACATATGCTCTTGTACAGATCTTTGTTAAAAAGCAAAAATAGGATGAGTTTAGGGAGATTCATTCGACGAGTTTTGCACTCAAAATACCAGGTTATCAGAAGAGTTGGCAAACATAAGACCTTCGGCCTCGTCTTGTAGTGTGTAGAAAAAACCGAGTTCTGGTATGAGATTTTCTGGTTTAGAGTTTAGTCAGATCGGAGGCAGGAGACTAGGGATGTACAAAGAAAATCTGGGGTATCTAGATGCATGAGATTGTACTAGTTGAAAAGAGTTTTTATACTAATGCCACATTTTAGCCTTAATAAAGGATCAAAAGCAAGATCAGACCTTGGTTGTTTGTTTAGAATCAAAACAAGACCTCCCCCCCCCCCCCCTTTTTTCGGACCAATTTGGGCCAGGCCCAACTTTCTCCCAGAGATACAGAGTTTACGGGCTCAAATAGTGGCCCAATCTTCCTTGCTTGCAGTCCACTTCGTGTGAGTCTACAATCATAATTAGGGCTGGGGAAAAAAAAAAAATCAAGAGATATCATTATCACATGAACCTCAAAGTTCAGACATGCCCAGGTCTCAATTTTCAGTGGTTAGAAGACATGAGTGAAAGCGACCAGTTTCATTGAGATTATTGTGACCAAATCAATCTTGTCGACTGCAACACAATAACATCATGAAAAAGTCCAAATCCCAATTATTGAGAAATTTTTTGAAAACCCTATCTCTGCTTTGGATGCCAAACCTAACAACATGAAAACGAGCTTACATTTTTGCAGCCAAGAGCCTTTTCTTTTTGTGGAGAAATTTTGGCTCTTACTATCATTCCATTCCCTCCTACTTATTTTCATTCTTTTGCACTCCTTAAAAATAAATACCACTACTTTTCACTCCATTTCATTGCTTCCTACATGCTCTTAGACTTTGATATTAATAATTCTATCTTTCTCCTACCCCATTCTACCCCATTACTTTCCTTTCCACTCCAATCAATTCCTTCCCACTTCTGCCCCCCAAAACAAAAACCCCCACTTCTTTCCACTCGATTCTATTTCTTCCCATTCCACATCCATAATTTACCCACAAAAAGAACAGGTCCTAAAAAATTTTCGACTTCCTTTGTTCACTTCAACTATGACAGCAATCTGCTCATTTGATCTGGGTCTCTTATTTCATTTTGTATAAAAATTTCGACTTCCGTTGTTCACCTAAACATAACCTTGATGGAGGACTTCGTGGTAACATCTGTCACCAAAACTGAGCTGAAAGAATGATCTTGTGTCAACCCAAAATTGATTCCAAATATTATAGCATGATATAAAGAAGAAATGAAGAACATATTCTCTCTATAGATTCTTTAATTGCGATATCTCTGACTCTATTTTGTACATTTAGATGGAGACATGCTCCAGTTCTCCCATTGCGACATCCAAAAATGGTTTTGCCAGTAATGCTACTAACAAAAGCATAGAGAATAGGCCCCCAGCTCTCTCCTGCTCGAGGCAATGCTCATTTTCTGGTTCACCTGGCATCCTACTTTGAGGTGCTACAATGTTTCTTCTATCCTACAAAATCCATTTAATAAGAACAAAACTTTTACCGCCTTGCGAAAACCACCAAGACCACGATGGACATGGAAACTAGGATCTTGAAGCTGGAGCTGTCCCAGAAATTCCGTTTCCCAGGAGTTTCTGTGGCACTCTGTCGCTTTGTAGCTAGCTGATCTTTTAGTTCCTTTATCGCTTTATCCCTTCGTTCTCCCATCTGTTACAAGATGAATGCATTAAAGACGTCAATACAAGTACAAGAGGGAACGGCATTTGTTTTGGGCAGCTTGAGTCATCTAGTTAAAAAAACGCAATGGAATACTGCAATACCCCCCCCCCCCCAAAAAAAAAAACCCCCCAAAAAAATTGAGCAGACTTTGTCGAAGAGTTTGTCTTAAATGAGACTGTCTCACCTAAAAGTGTTGTGAGGCATAGGCAAAGATTCTCAGTTTAGGTAAGAGGTCCAAGAAAGAGGCAAGTCAACGGTCAATCTTACAAAAGAGATCTACAAGACCATCTCATTTAAGAATCATTATTGAGACAAGACTAGTGATCTTTAAGTATGGTACGGACTACATTGGGATGTTGATTTCTAATGCAGATAATGGACAGGGAATATCATAAATTAATATGCTAAGGACAGAAGGGATTACCCTCTGAAGTTTTCTTGCCTGAGAGCGAGATTCCTGAAGACAGAATTCCAACTTCAAGACACGCTTCTTTAACTCCTGATCGGCCGTTCGATGCTTCTCAAGCTGCTCAATATTCGACAAGCAAAATTGTCAAGATATACTAACAATAATGATGAAATGTAAAGCTGAAGAAGCAAACAGAAGTGACATATCAATTATGTTCATTCACATTCTATGAAGATCGGTGGCTAAAGGAGCTCCACTAAAAGTCTTAGAACTCTATAAAAAGCTCCAAACTGCACTTGAAGTTTCACAGCTCCTACACAAATTTGAGACTTTTTTCTATAATTTTGAGGGCTCCTCCACAATGTCCAAGTGGATCAGACAAAGTGAACATATTCATTGACTAACAGTACCTGGGTCTCCAATTCTTGGGTCTTTAGCTTCCAATGGGTGGAGAGAACCTTTATCTCATCCCTTAGTTTAGCAATTTCCTGGTCTTTTTGAGATAAAAGCCTATTTGTCTCCTCAAAATTCTTTGGAGAAACCTCATTCAATGCTTTCCTCAGCTCAAGATCCTTGCTCACTCCGGCTTTCACAACAGATTCCATGATATCGCGCTGGACTCTCTGGACTTCATCTTTCAGTTGTCTCTGAGAGGACTCCCTCACTTGGAGATCTTCTTGCAGTCTATCCAATTGCTCTGCCAAACTCTTGACACGATTTTCAAGTTGCTTTATTGAATTATTCTTCTCATCCAGGTCCTTGACTAGGGCTAAACACTCCATCTGTGCCAATTGAGCTGATGCAGCACTAGCATCTGCCGTAACTTTTGTCACCGTGAGCTCAGTTCTAAGATCATCCAACTCTCCTAGGTACTGCATTATGTCAAAGTTCGCAGTTAGTGTACTACATATAATATCCTGACAATATCAAAACCTAAGAAAAATTATCACTCCCCCGACTTGCAGGCAACTAGCCAAACCAATTACACCAAATCAAATCAAAGTCCACTGTCCTCGCTCTAAAACTCTGACTATGGAGCTCTTTGGCTGGATAAAAGGCATGACGGCCCCAAAAATCATTTGCCCTTTTGGATACTCAAGATTTTCTTATTTGACTCACATGAATTTCTAATTAGACTTAGCCAAGTCAAACTTGCCTTTTGAAATGGAAGTCCACACCTGATAAAATTATCAAATAATCACAAACTTGAAGGTTGAAGCATTGCGCATATGATCTAAAGGATCAACTCATATTTGGATGCTACAACTACAGGCAGGAGACGAAAGATGTACAGATAAAAAACAGATAGCTGAACTTCACTCTGTTAGTTGACAATCTAATTAACCACGAGTAGATACAGTGCAGGTGTTCCATCACGGAAACCCTCAAATGCTAGCCTGCTAGGACACTCAACTGCATTGTGTCCTCTCAAATGACAAGAAGTCCAGGAATTATAGAATGTTTATAACTAGCCCATTAAACTACTAGTTTGTTATGGCTGGAAAAGGAGCCGCTGGATTCTATGCGAAAAGGTGTTGTATATATATACGTATGGGAAGCACTTGCACTGACCAATTCTACGCTTAAAAGACGGGCTTGACAATGTCAAAAGTCAAAATGATATTAGGTTGTTGTAAAATGGCGTCATGAGAGCCTACATAAATTTTCTAATCTGACATAAGTATGGAACAACTGTTAAGGCATATAATATCATGCTTTCACTGCCCAAAGTGTATAATACTGCTAAGTTCTCACTTCGCATCTTTGTAAAAGAATACAACTACTAAATTTCATGAAGAAGTTCGGCATGGACACTTTATCCATGTAAAACTTTAAAACATTAAACTCCAACCAAAAACAGAGAAACACGTCCTCTAGCAAATATTTACTAGAACAAGCAAGGTCTGAGTAACACAATGAAATCACAACAACAGAGTTGGATGCATGGTTGAATTCAGTTTTAGAAAACCATTACACCTTTTTTTCTCCCTCACAAAGTGAGCTTCAATTTATGAAACTATAGTTGTAGTAAAATCTTCATTCATGAATGATTTCCAAGATATAGCTAATCCCTAATCATTGTCCTTATTGACCTTTCATCAACAAAACCCACTATCAATCTTGCCTCAACAGGGTCTGAGGAAATCTAAAATGCAAGCAACCTTATATTTGTTGTCCCCAAGACACCCAAAAATTTTTTTTGATAAAAGATACAAGATAACACAAACATGATGTGCCAGAATAGGAAGCAGTCCAATAAAAGATAATTTCAAGTATACATGTACAGCTCACAGTAATGTGCATGAAAAGCTTCAGCTTAAATATAGCCTTGTCTGCACTACAGTCTAGCATAAATAACCATTTCAAAAATGGACGGATACAAATTTTCAGAAGACAAAATAATAATGGAAAGTACAGGAACATATCTTGGAAACAGTTATAACTTCCCCAAGGATAGATATGTTTAGCAGATAATTCTATTATCAATTCTTCCAGAAGACAGCGATGTCATTCAAGATAAATATCAGACGACCTTGGCATTCTCGAATAAACAACAATTACACCATTGGAAAGAAACACTAAATGCTAGCTACTTGAGTTTGTGTATTTCTAGCGGAAAGAAAGATACCCCAAAGTAGAGTAACCACTCCCCACAATTAATAATCCAAGTTCCCATAACCAGAGCTAGAATTATAAAGAGTTTTCCCAGTATTGAACATCTCACACACTCTATTCAGGCAGATAAAGAAAAATAGGAAATTCCACAGAGCTCCAAAATTTCAAAATAATATTGAAGGCACAATTCTCAAGTGTTCGGAACATTTTAATACGCACATCATGCCAAGAGATATCGCAGCTAGAAATATCCAAACCACAACCAAAGCGAGCCAATTCTTGAACATGATTCTACCTGGCAATTAGTTTAAGCTCCAATATAGAGCCAATGGCAAAATATGACCTAAAAAGATGAAATTGCATTATATGGACAAAAAAAACACTCACATGGGCAGAACGACAATGCAAAACAAGATTCAGACCAGTCAAGTGATGAAGCCAAATTAAGCACATAATGATGGAAGATTCTTGATACCCAAAGTATAATAAGATTCAAAATGGAAACAAAGCTTAATGAAAACGCAGAATCTAGTAAAGTTTAATGAGTGGGACCTTGTTGGCATTAAAAGCTGATTCTTGCAATTGCTTGTTCTTCTCATCCAGGGTTTTATGCAGTCTAGATACCTCCTCTTCCATTCCCTTAGCCTTTGCCTCTGCTTGCTGTTAAAGGGGGGGGGGGGGGAAGAGACAATGTTTTCAACATTTACAAGTTAAAAAATCATTTCAGCCAACATGGCCCTCCCAATAAAGTGCCCATATGAACAAGAACACAAGAGGATGAAATCATTTCAATCAAAGGTTTAAAGTGGAAATGGATTAAACCGCATAAAATATACGGAATCGGAACAACATGCCTGTCTTGTTTGAGTTTCTTTAGCATAGGATTGCTCCTGCAAAGCCAGACGGGTCCGCACCTCGTTAAGCTCGGCTGCCAATGAGACCACATTCTTTCGAAAGCTCTGCTTCCTCTCACTCAAATCCTTCAACAATGGGTCAATCTCTCGGCCAGATGAGGAAAATGATGACGATGAAAACATGAGCCTTTCCAGAATTGTACCTCCTTCAGTTTTTTTTCCAAGATTAATCACTGTAAATCAATCCACTTATTTCAATTTTCAATAGCTAGAGATAGAAGTGAATCATTCATCAAGAACAACAGAAGGCAACCCAATTGACAAAGTAAGACCAGTTATATTTGGGGTCGTGGTGGTGAAAGAGGGGGGGGGGTTGGTTTCCAATGAAGATTCATTGAAATCAGGCAATGAATGAATGAAGATCATAAAAGGACAATGAAATAAACAGTTTTTTTCATTTATTCCTCTTTGAGGCCCCCCCCCCCCCCCCCAAAAAAAAAAACTCCTTTTGGGCTTTTGGGTCTACACGCCATGAGAAGCTGGAAATGAACTTAACATACTACTAGTTTACTACTACTGACTGCACTGCAAATTTGGTGTTTTCTCGGGATTCTAAACAGAAAAATCTTATCTAACTCTCTTGACTTGTCACGAGAAATGAAGTGTCAAGATAAACAAATAGATAAACGAATATTATAAATAAAACTGAAATCTGCATAAATACTGTGTTTTCAGATGGAAACACCTGAATCGACAATGCAACCTATATCGGCCAAATCAAGGGATAATCGGCAATCGCTTAATCAGTACATCCGATAGATATATAAATATATAAACAAACAGAGAGAGAGTACCAAAACGAGCATCGAGCTAAAGCTTCGAATCACTTTGATGTAGCTTCAACTCCATTTCGGACCACCATCGCCAAGTACGAGCTCAACAGTCGGGGGGGGGGAGGGGAATTAGCAGGCAATAAATTAGGGATTGTTCGATCAAGAACACTTCAGACTTGACAAGTTATTCGCCCAATTTTGATTCAATAGGGTTTCTGAATTCCTACTTGAACGCCATGGATGACACTAGAGAAGAGGGGAGAGAGAGAGAGAGAGAGAGAGAGAGAGATGGAGGCGTAATGCAAATATGCAATGAGCCGGGGGTTTGGTTGTTATGGTAGGGGAGGAAATAGGGAGGAAGGTTGAGGTCCGGCATATCCGAGTCTCTAGCTTTGGGTCAAGTCAAGATGAAAGTCAACTCCGAAGCGGAGTTTGACCACTAGCGCGGGAAATTGCAGCCTTGTTTCTACTGTGGGGCCCCCTATTTTTGTTTTTCTTTCTCTCTCTTCCACACGGCAAATTTCTTGGTGAGAAAAAGTGGGTCCCTGTTTGACTGACCGTGCGATATGGGCCCCCGCGTCAACGACCTGATGTTCACTTTTCTCTTGTCTTTTTCAGTGTATTTTTTTTTTTTGGGGGATGCAAATAAAAGATAATTTATTGATTAAAAGTCATATGATACTTATAAAAGATATCAAATTTAAACAAATATAAATATAAAATAATAAAATAAATTTCTCCTTCAAGAAAACTAATTACTGACATTTTGATCACTTATCTTTCACTTACTTACTGTTTTTTGATGCAGTCTTTGAGAAAGAGATCCATGTATTTAGTATAGTTTTTTATGAAACATGCTTACCGATTATCACATATCATATCTGACGTATTAACATCATTGAAAGCCCATAGTGTAATCAATTAATAATTTCATTCTAGATCTGATGAATGCGAAACTAAATTTATTGAAACTCTCCAAAAGAAAGAGATAGTATCACCCAGCTAAAAAGAAAAAAATCAAACTTTCACAAATAAATAGACCAAATTTAAATTAAGAAAAAATAGTACGAGAAATATAATAATTGAAACTATTAGGGTTTATAATTAGCAAATTTGTCAATGGCAGTCCTTTTAGTCAACAAGAAATTGTGGTTTTTTCTAAAGGGGAAAGGAGGAAGAGAGAGAAAAGAAGACTGGGGTTTCTATGTCTATTACTTCCTTTTGTGTATATGATATGAAAATTCAAATTTTCTAAAAGTAAACATTTGCAGAGGTCCATGAAAACTTTAGAATTAAAAAAAAAAAAGAGCATTTAGAGAAAAATAGTAGCAATTTTGAGAGTAGGGGGCTTATCTGTGTTTAAAGAGGTTAAGGTTCATATAAGTTACTTGAATATTACAAGATCTAAGAATTTTAGACTATTAAATATTTAATGTGAGATTTTTGAAGTTGTTACTTCATGTTAAAACTAAAGAAGACCGCTAAATCGTTGTGTTTGAAGTTTCATGATCTCATCCACCCAATGCCAGAACTTGCAAAAGAAACTTGGAGAGCTGAATTTTAACCTCTAAGTTTTTTGTCCAGTTGTAGGTTAAGTTTACTACAATTCTAACATAACCCTTATATACATTATAGGTAACACAGCAACAGCAATCAGAACTCACATTGTGGATTTCGCTTTCACATGAACTAATAGATAACACATTATACATATATAATATTTTAAAAAAAAAGAAGTTCACCCCCTTCTACCTTAATAAAGATCCGTCCCTACATTCAACACTAAACTTTGCTATCAAGAGTTACAAATTTACAACATAAATTTTGAAGTACATAAAAAGTTTAATCACCAGAATTCTATAGCCATTAAAATAGGAGAAGCTCCTTGGAGGAAAATAGTTGTGATGTCATGAGGAGCTTGATGACCACAATACTCCAGCTATAGCAAATACATCAAGTAATCTGACAATCTACACGTACAAAGGCTACAGGCAGAAGTTAGGGTTTTAGGTTTTGTTGGATGAAGATCAAATAATCTACAAATACCTAAACATTTTGTCCTCGTTTAGGTAGAAAGCATGCTTGTTACTAATTTTCTTTAAAAAATGAGATGGATAATTTCATTGGCCATTGTAACACGATTGACCTGAGAGGAAAGCGAAAAATCACAATGGTCAAATGCCCAAAAGCCATTCATACAATGACCATGTTTGGTAATCAACTATTAGCAGTTAGCTAGTTCTGTTAGTTGTTAATTGTTAATTGTTTGAATTAGTTATTTGCATTAACTGTTTGAATCATCTACTTCTAGAAAAAAAAATATTTGGTAAAATGAACTGTTTCTGAAAATATTGTTTGTTAAGATTCCATTTATATCCATTCTATACATTATTTTTTAGTTGAACATGATTTTTTTAATTTATTGGTCATTTTATTTTCTCTTCAAAAAGAATTAAAATTATGTCATGTGTAAAAAAATAATTCAATGCTTGGAACTTTATTTTCACACTAATTTTACATATTTTGTACTCATTATTTGTCTTATTTCTTTTCAATTTATATGTATTCATGTGATAGGTACGTCTTATAACCTTATTGTAGAATTTGTTTTTTGTGTTGTGAATTGAAATTTATATGAATTTTTAAATCTAATTTAATCTTTTCAAGATCTTTTTCTTTGTTTTTTTACAAATTAATTTTTTTTTGAATTTCAAATGATTTGATCTTCATTAAATTATATTCAAACAAACATAATATCGAATGTCACTAAAAGACCCTGTTCTTTTCGTGGATCAATTCTAAAATACCAACCTCAATTCATTTCAAACCACTTCAACCTATTTCAACAACTTTAATCCACTTCAACCTAGTTCAACCTACTTTAACCCACTTTTACCATTTTAACTAAATTCAATTTACCACGTAAAAAAATTCAACTCACTTCAACCTATTTCAACTCACCTTAACCAATTTCAACTTACGTCAACCTACTTCATCCTTTTACTCACCTCAATTTACCTCTGAAAAGAACATGCTCTAAGGGCCTGCTCTTTTCGTTAGTATTTTTCAATTTACCAACTTCAACAAACGCCAACCCACTTGAACCCACTTCAACAAAAGATACAAATTTTAACCCACTTCAACCTACCTCAATCAACTTTACCCTTTTATCAATCTCAATTTACCAACGAAAAGAACGTGTCCTAATTTGCATCAATCCAGAGCTGCTCATCTTAGCTACTCATGGTATGTATTGTAATTTTAAATTACTAAAGTTAAGATTTTTAATTTCACTAAGGACATGTCTTGTAATTTTAATAAAATATTAGATATTTTTGTCATTTATACAAATAACCATTTACAAAAAGTTACTCATCTTAACCTAAATTGACTTTTCAAGCTAAAATAGTTATTACAAAAAACTGTTTACCAAATATCAAGTTAGCTTTTTTACCATGTCAAAATTAGTAAAAAACCTTCCAAAAACCTTTTTGCATCGAAAAACTAGTAAAAAAGCCAAAAACTAAACACCTCCAACATCAAATGATGAAGATAGCCTAGTGACAACAGCATCAGTCGAACCCATGGGTCATGGGCACAACTACTAGTGTGGTGTTAAATACTTCAGTCACATAAAACTTGAAAGAGTAACATTCGAAAAGGTTAAATAAATAAGAAAGAAAGAATGGTTTTTAATTTACAAGGGCTCAAAAAAAATTGAACTTAAAACAGTTTAAATTTCTTGCATACTGATAGTCATCAATCATCATCTAATGTAGATGTGGATTGCACTTCTATCTGCAGTTTATGGTTATATTTCGTCCGTCTTTCGGGAGTCTTACTCGTATATGTATAATTTTGATTTTTGATCAACAAATTATCAAAAACAAAGAAAGAAAATTAAACTTGGAAAAGAAAAATGCTTAAAAAATGGAATTGCGGTAAAACGATCCGACCCGAGTCAACCCGCTGCCCACCAGAGTCGTGGATTCCCCTGGTACATCGATCCTCGCCAATGGAAGGGAAGCGAGCAAGCGGCCATTCCTTCGGGTGTCTGGATTCATCGCTGTAAAATTGTTTCATACAAACCACAGAGTATGCACAAGCACAGGTCTGCCCTCTATCACTCTATTTCTTTCATTAGTTCTTTGTCGGTGTGATCATACAAACGGGAAGATAAGGGTTCTTTCTTACTACTGCAATGATTCTTTGCCTACCATATGCAATGTTGTTTCTTCTCAAATGGCTATAAAGCTCAGACCTTTGCTAATTTCTAGCAAAATTTCGAGATGGGTTTTTTCAGTGAACTGTTTTTCTTCAGTTTCAAGCGCAATTCATACTCAAGATTGCCCAGAAATTTACCAAACGAGAACAGATAGGACTGAAATCGATCATAGGGTACAATATTTGAAGAGTAGGCTGTGCCCAGATGAGTTAGTCCGGGTTTTGGATCGAACCCATGATCTGTACTCAGCTCTGAAGGTGTTCAAATGGGCGTCTCTTCAAAAACAGTTCAGGCACACTGTTAGGACATATTCTAATATTATATTAAAGCTGGGTTTTGCTGGAAATGCGGATGACATGGAGGAATTTTGCAGAGAGATGGTGAAGGATAGGTGCCCGGGTTGTGAACAGGCTCTTGGTGCTTTGGTTGATGTATTTGTTGGAAAGGGAAGGTTGGATGAATCTATGAGGGTAGTCTTGGTTATGAATTCTAGTGGGTATAAGATTTCTGTAGCTAGATGGAACAGTGTTTTGGGTGCTCTTGTTGAGGGGGACAGAGATTTTCGTGATGTGCTACTGATCTACAAGGAGATGGTGAAATCAGGCATGCTTCCTGATGTCGATACTCTGAATCATCTGATAAAAGCGTTATTTGGTGCTAACCTGGTTGATAAAGCTTTGGATCAATTCAGAAGAATGGAGAAGAAAAGATGTTCTCCTAATTGTAGGACCTTTGAGATTGTTATATGTGGCCTTGTGGCTTCAGGTCAAGTGAATGAATCATTGGCTGTGATGAATGAGATGTTTGAAAAAGGCGTTGATCCCGACTTGAGCTTCTACACTCATGTCATACCACTGTTCTGTAGAGAAAATAAACTAAGAGAAGCGACGAGGGTGTTTGGTATGATGAAAGCTTCACAATTTCAGCCTGATTTTTCCATTTATGAATCTCTCACTAAATGTTTGTGCGCAAATTGTGATTTCAGTGAAGCAACTGAGCTGTTTTGTGAGATGAGAAATGTTGGGTTCAGTCCTTCAGCTGATATGCTCATGGACATATTGAGTGCTCACTGTGAACTGGGTAATCTTGAGGAGGCAAGAAGCTTGTTAGAGGAAAATGATGTACTTGATCCTTCTGCGTATAATATACTGCTCCAGTGGTACTGTTATTCTCACAACTTAATAGCCGCAAAAGAACTGCTTTGTAAAATGTTCCTGTTGAGTCTCACTGATAATTTATCGTGGAATATTATCATCCGAGCACTTTGCAATGGGAAGAATGTCAAGCAAGCTTACAAACTTCTTGGCAAGATGATCATTTCATCATATGAGCCTGATTCTGCTACTTACTCCGCCCTTGTCATTGGCAAATGTAATTTGAGTGACTATGAAGATGCTATGAAACTTTTTAAAGAATTTAGTGGGAAGGATGGGATTTTGGATCCTGATTCTTTTGCCAAATTAATAGAGGGACTTTGCAATCTGGGCAAGTTTCAGGAGGCCGCTGAAGTGTTCACGTACATGTCAACAAGGGATTGCACCCTTCATCATTCTTCGTTCAGTGGGCTGATCAAAGGTGTTTGTGCAACAGGAAGGGTGGATGAAGCCATTGGGCTGTTGAAGTTGGGTCATCATTGTGAGAATCCAGTGGACACTTCCATTTATACCGCTATTATGCGTTGTCTGCTCAAGCAACATAGGCCAAATGATGCCCTGGTTTTTCTCCCTCAAATTCTCAGACGAGGCTTAGTTCTTGATGCAAAAGCATATTGCATTCTTATCCAATGCATGGTTGCCATGTGCCAAACTAAATCTTGTGTTTCGTTTTTCAACCTGATGTTGGGTGAAGGTCTAGTTCCCAACATTGAAACATTTGCTACCCTTCTTTCATATTTGGCCAGCCACTCTGAATTACATATAATATGGACGACAATAAATGAACTGTCTCAGGAAGGCCGACTCTTTGACCATGCAATGTACAACATTGTGATCCATGTGCTTTGGAAAGAGGAATACAGAGCTGAGGCATGTCAGCTGCTTGATTCTATGTTGGAGAAGGGTTGGCTTCCAGATGCCAATACTCATGGTCTGCTGATTGGATCTCTTCATAAAGAAGCAGAGCAGCCAACTTTGCAACATGGCAATTCAGTAGTTCAAGATCAAGTTAGTAGCATACTTTCTGAGGGATTAGAGGAAACATAGTTGTTCTGGAACAATACAAGCCATTTATATGTTGCCACTAGCTATGTGATCCTTCCAGATGGTGAAAACTTATAGAGCCACTTGAACTTCATCAAGAAGGTGCTTTTTTGTTTGATGGTAAGCCTCTGTTGTTTTTCATTTGAATGTGATGAATTCCATCTCCATTTTATCCATGCTCCAACTCTTGGATGCAGAGATGAACTCCACCACAGCCATTATTAGGACAGAGTTAGTTCATTTCAGCATATGACACATTCCCTTTGATGTCCTATTGCTTGCAGTTTACAAGCTGAGCAGACTGATTTGTTGGGGCAATAGGTGGGCCTAGTGTTTTAATTTGAGGTATATGAGCTATCTTAGTCTATGTTGCTGTGATGCCGTTGTCTATTTTAACTTGGTGTTTGTTATCTGTGATACAAAAACTGTCGTGTTTGTTAATCCACATTATAGTGAACGGCCTTGTCATGCAAAAGCATGGGAGCATATTAACCTGCAGTTCGTTTTGTCAATTTTCATCGGCTGATTGCTGTTCAGCTTCTGTTGTTCTGTTTATTTTCATTGGCTCATTGCTGTTTAGCTTCTGTTGAGGCCACTTCCCTGATGTGCTCAGTTAGTGCTTCTGGAAGAAGAAACTGTCTGGTGCTTAGGCTTTTAGGGTAGAATCTTCACACCATAGTTGCATTACCATGGACTAGTCGGGAGCCATTCGACAAATGGCCACCATAATGTTTCATTTCTACATTATGCACTTTTGGACGGGAAATTGCGGGGTCGGATGGTCATCTTTAGAATTAGCCGTTATGAGCATTGCGTTAGGATGGCAATTCGATGGCGTTGTCATGCTGGCTCGTTTCCCACTGCCTTTCCTCGTGGCAGACAAACCGAAAAAGTAGAAAGCCAAGACCTCTATAAAGCAAAGTAAACAATACAACCGACTCATTTGGCTCCAAATATAAGTAACTGTGGATGTTATCCTTTTCCAGCCCCCTCTACTCCCCTCAGTGATATCCTCCAGTGGCCTTCGAAAGTGTTTTGGGCAGTGGCCCCATATGATTTCATATTTGAATGTTGCTATGGAAATCCATTTGATCCTTCTGGTCCGAGAAAGAATGCCAATTGTAGTCTTGGGGTGAGATTTAGAGAATGTGTTATTCTAGTGTCCCTGATTTGTGATAGGGCAAGAGCAGGACATCGTACACGCCAGGACTAATGTTCAATCAAGTAAACAAGGATACAACCACAGCTATTTTAGGCTGAAAAGAACAGCACTTTTCGTCAAATTGTGACATCTTCGTCAAATTGTGACATCCTCTTTGAAGGGATGATAATTGTTTTGTAGATTCACTTCTCTCCAATTTTCATTGCCAACACTTCAATATGTGTGGTCTGATTGCAATTTGCAAAGTTCAACCGTATTTCCTGCTCCTTGTCACTGTGTCCTTGACTCTTCCTTCATAGGTGGTTGACATTTACAGTTACAGTTTACAGGTACTCTGATGCATCAAACTAGAGCTGGAACAGCCATTTGCTTTCAGGGGCCAAATTACTTGATATTCTGCTGCAGAAAAAAGAAGGAATCAAGGGCTCAAGGCATCCTCCACCATGGTTAGTGCAAGTTGGATCAACGAATATTTAAACCTTTGTAGACATGCTCGCATCGGTAATGAATATGATGACTGATAACAAGGTGCGCAGTCAGTGACCCGGCACCTAGAAGCTATGTATGTTTCATCAACTCAGATCTTGCATCTATCAATCTACAGGCATTGCTGATGGTAAGATGGTGTACAGCAAAGGGCTAAACTCTTCTTGATTTTGAGGTTTCTGATTCCCTTTTTCAGGTTAGGGCTGTTCATTATTCGGTCCAGGACCGGACCGAGGCCATTCGGTCCGGTCCTCGGTCCTGTCCTTTTCCAATTTCGGTCTTCGGTCCGGTCCGGTCCTGGACCGGGTGGACCGGCCTTTAGACCGGACCGGACCGAATTAGAGTTAGGTTTTTTCGCGAGGGTGGTTTTCCTTTTTGGGTGATTTTCGGTCTTCTGCTCTCTCGACTCTTCTCAGTCTTCTTCTCCATCTCTGCCTCTCTCTCTCGATCTCTCGCTCTTTGCTCTCCTCTCCTCTCCTCTCGTCTCCGGTCTGAGGTCTTTGCTTGGTCGCTGCTTCTGAGGCTCTTACTCTTGGTCTTTGGCTGTCCTCGACTCTTTGCTCTCTGCCGTCAGCCGGCGCTAGTGGCCGGCTCCCTTAGCCTCTCCTCTGCCCTCAGCAGTCAGCAGTTAGCCCTCTCCGGCCTGTCATCTCTCGCTCTCTGCCTGTCGTCTGCCCTCAGCCCAGCCCTCCTTGTCGTCGGCTGCCTCTCTCTCTCAGGTATGCGTGGTGGATTTACTACCGATTTAATTTGTTGATTCAATCATTTTCGATTTTTCGGTTTTGATTTGATTTTCTTCTCTCCCCGTGCTCTGCTCCCCTCTCCTTGTTCTCTCGGTTCTCAAATTGTTGATAGATTCCATGGGCTTCGACCTATAAATCTTTCTGTTTGTAAGAAATGTCATTTGATCTTGTGGAGGTTCAATGGTGTTCGTGATCTGATCTCTGATTCCAAGCTTCGAATTTTTTTATGAATTTTTTGTGAATTTTTTTATTGCAGTGTTAGGGTTAGGTTTGAATTTTTTCTGGGTTGAACTTGTTTTTCTGGCTTGTTGAACTTGTATGGTTTGTAAGAATTTGGGTTGAACTTGGGTTGTATTGTAGATCTGTGAATCACATAAAATCTCAATAAATATATGTCCAATATCTGATCTCTGTTTGTAAGAATTTGAAATTGTATTGTTAATGGCTGCCACTGCCAGGGTAGGACCGGTCCGGTCTCGGTCCGGTCCGGGTTCTGACCGGTCCGGTCCGGACCGAGTCCCGATCGGTCCGGTCCTCGGTCCCCGGTCCCCATCTAAGCCCTTTTTCGGTCCTCGGTCCAGCCGGTCCGGTTTTGGACCGATGAACAGCCCTAGATGTAGGGAAGATTTGATCCAAGGTCTCTATCTTTGGTACCAGCTCCTAAAAACTTTACCGACAAACCCAGCCTCCTCAACTTCTTATTATTTCACTTACAAAGCTGGTTGCAGGTCGCAAACTCGCAGTTTCTATATTGCTATAGGAGAAAAGCAAGCATACATCATGGAATAATTAGGAGATCGTTTGAGCAGCATGTAAGAGAATCATGGTTGTTTCAACTTTCAAGCTTCACTTATTAGATGAACTGTGCTGATACGCCTGCCAATGTCTCTAGTGATCAGAGTCGGAGCAACAGACACTGTAGCTTGATACATTCCAAGTTTTAGGGAACTGAAGTAATAATTTTGTCATTTGCTCCTGTCAGAAAGTGTAAATTATGTTCAAGATTGGAAACAAGAACAAATTTGAGGATGTATCTAGATCGCATTGCTTTTTCTGCATTGTGTAACTTGATCTCATCATTTTTCTTAATGCCCCCCTTCTCAGCTTATGAGATCTTGACCGTTGTGGTTAACACGACACATACCTCAACTGTATAACACCACCCAGTGTTAGGTCCAAATTTTCAGGTTCTGAAAGTGCACAAGATCGAAACACCACAAACCCCCACCTTACAGCCAGAACTGAACAACTGTTCAACTGAACTTTGATTGCCTGGAGCAACAAAATGGCATTATTTGATATTTCATCTTTCTGTAGAATTGCAAACTAGATCACCTGCAATCGAACAAAATTTCAGACATCCAGCAGAAATTTCAAACCAGAACATTTATGAGCGAGCAACATGAAGAAAGCCGCTGTGGTCAGTTATACTGACCAAATGCAGAAATGCATTGGCACAGTTGAAAGACAACAAATTTGGCTTTGATGCACAGATTGATAGGATTACAAATTCATCTCATTTCACAGATTCACAGATTTGGCTTTGATTGCTGCAAGTATTTTACAAAAAAGCCAAGACAGGGATCATTCACATTGACAACACATTTATCATGATCATGCGCCAAAAATACCCACCACCAGCGGTCAAGCCTCCCATAAATACATTCCAAACACTTTTAACACAAGAAAGAGCACAGCTTCACCTATCAATCAATAAACAAACAACAAGCATTTTTTGCACCCTTCTATGGCCCTGTACCACCATGATTCTTGTCACTACCATTAGCACTACCACCATTTTGCAAATGCGAAGGACCCGACAAACCCGCCACTGCCACCAACCCATTCAAACTCGGGCGACCCACATTCGTAATATCAGCAGGCGGGGCTCCAACTCCATTGTTTGCTCTCCCCATCATCACACCATTTGAAACCGGGTTCGGGTTTGAATTGGGGTTGCGCCTGGACATCCGGGCAGAGAGGGCCATGACATGATCAATGGCTTCCTTAGCCCTCTTCCTAGCCACAGCAGCCTCCTTAACCCTCCTCTCAGCATCCACCTTCGCCACCGCCGCCGCCTTGTTCATCGAACTCGCCGCAATTCTCGCCGCCGCCAGAAAAATCTTAGCCGCCCTCTCATCAATGGCCTGCCCTTCTCCTTCTTCTGGAACCTTTTTCGTATCCGAGCAATCCCCACCGTTGGATTGGCCTTTCCTGGGTTTTCGGAAGTCGAACAACTTGAATGATGGGTTTGAGCATGGCGGGCAGAGGTAGGGGGATTTTGGAACGTTGGGGGGCACGCACGTGAGGTGAGAGAGAGAGGCACACTTGAAGCACGTGATGATCTTGTTAATGGAGGTCGAAGGAGCAGGGATGGTGGTGGGTTCATGGAGAGAGAAACAGGTGGGGCAAAACGACGTCGGATGGAGCGTCAGAACGCAGGAAGTGCAGAGCTTGAGGTACTTACCTCGGAGTCGAACGTTGTGGAGAACCCAACGGTCGTCGGAGCCGCAATGGTCGCACGCCGCTGTTGAGGTGGCGCCGGCAGAGGGTTGCCACGGAGGAGTCTGGGTCATTTCGACAGCATTTGATGGGGGAAAGAATCTTCGGCGAGATTAGGGTTGAAGAGAGACAAAAATGAAGGGTGTAGGGTTAGGGTTAGGGTTTTGGGGGAGAGGACGGAAATTAGGGTTTTGGTTTTGTGAGGGGGGCAGAGGAAAGGAGAGGAAACAAAGACAAGTAGGAGGGTGAACTGGAATATGGTAACTGTGGGGGTGAAATGGTCCAAATGTCCTCTCATTTGCTTAACTGTTTATTTGTGGGTAAGATAAGTTGTTTGTTCATCGAGTCTCTACGTAAAGTGATACTTTTTATTAAGATTGATCATTAATGAATGAAAGGGCAATGCTTTGATCGAACTAGGCCCAATATAAGCTTGCTCGTTAGGTAAATAGGCTGATAACGGAACCTTGACTCCGCAATGGGAATCCGTATCTCTTGGATTTGAATCCAGGATGTCACAATCTGAATACATTAACCGAGTTTCACTAAGCATTGAGACAAATTTTAGCGGTATTTGCTTATTCATTATGGTACTGTACTTCTATTAAGCTTATCCCAACTATGCAATATCATATCGCATAAGAATACTACTTGCATCATAGTAAACAGGAATAGACAGTTAGCCAGGTTGAGTGGCATCTACGCTCACACTTACAAGTGGGGAGTTCATATAGATGCATGCAGGTAGGTTGATAACGTAACGTAATCAGTGTTTGAAAGCAGTGATGTAAAAAAGGTCTTGTGGCCACACATGTAAAGTGAACGACCTATGAGGCAACATTTTTATGTAAACATCTATGATGATGATGTTCAGCTTGAAGTTTTGTTCGGTTAAAAAGTGCTGTTCTTTGATTGTGGTGAGGGCGAGGCTACTGCCGCTGGTTGACATATGTTAATTGAAGTCCACCTAATGTAAATTTGCACCTTCATATGCATAAGGCTTGTCCCTTGCCCCCTTTTCAAGGGCTCATTAGTCATTACCTCTCCTAGATTCAAGAGTTGGCCAAGAAAAAGGCAAGACTTTCAGAAGAGCAAAAATTTTCTAAAAGATGCTTGTTTATCAAACATTCCTTCAAGGAGAAATAAGCACTCTACACTGGAAACTTTGAGGCTTCAAAATGCTCAAGTCCCTGCAAATGCTACCCATGACAGAACAGAGCACAGGGCCAATTGAGGCTGACAAAGCCCTTGATTGCCTAATAAGCTATCCCCAGTGCCTGAGAGGAAGCCCATCCGCAGCTACTGTCAGAAGGAAGGAAGCCCCCATCGTGGTTGTTGGCAAACTCAACTAGTAAAGAGTCTTTGTAGTGTTTGGCAGATACTTGAATCAAATTTAACTGCATCGCACTTTGTGCCTCCTTTCATACCAAAGACGGAGCCTATTAGGTTATTCTGGCTCTTGGCTACCACAGTGCTCTCCTTAGGAGACTGGAAATGGCAGGCAGGGAGACGGGACAAGAATGGCTGCCATAAATGATGGCATGTTGAAGGATAATATCTGCCTAAGCATGGAAGATAAAAGTGGCACAGAGATTTGGTGATGACATTCCAGTTATTCCATCAGATCATACAGGCCGAATAAATCATATATACATACAAGCCCTTCACCGATGAGATAAGAAAAGGTCAACGAAATGAAAAAGAAACAGATGAGCCCTAGAATACTTGATAAAGCATTGTATGACCTCCTACCACTTCTGCCATCAGACTCTGTATAAACTACAAGGCTTGACTTCTGCCGGGAATCGCATATTGATCCTGCAGAAATGAGAGAACTATTTTAGTATCTAAGTTGATGAAGTGTACTAACTACGTCATAATGAAAGAGCAATAAAGCAAAACGAAATAATATTTATGTGAGAGCAAATTAGTTTAACAGATCAGTGGTCTCGAACTTCAATGCAGGAGTCACTTTCACACATAACCCTTTCAGGAACCTACAGTGACAGGAATAGGAATAACTCAGTACGAACAGGAAATGGTAGCATTTGGAAAATCCAGATGTATGTGACTTTACCCAAGACAAGCAAGCCCTTTCATGTAGATAGGGTGGGACTCCCTTTTGCATGGGCATTGATACATAGTAACTACTATAAACAAGATCTCCACCAAGTTTCATGTTTCATCACAGAATCAAACCAGATACGGTTCAAAACTTTCTGCGGTTAAGAAATCAAGATTCTCCACATAACAATAGAGAAGGGGGCGATAAGAGCAAATGATACACGTGGTTAAAGTCTAAAGGTGTCAAAAACATGACATGGAACGGAAAAGTTATAGGACAATGATCTAAATAAGCCACAGGTTCCTTAATCAACAAGCCTACCATATGCAATTCCATATCTGCCTTTGTCTCGTTACGGCAGAGCAACGGATCAGATATTCAGAATGGCCAAGAATGAGTTGAGGAAAAAAAATCAGCAAGCTGCCATTAGTTCTAATGAAGTTACAGTGAAGCATCTTGATAACGCCCCCCCCTTCCTCCTTTCTCTTTTGGATGAATGTCTTACAAATGCCACTCACAAACTCATATAAATTCATACTGAAGACATAAAACATGAAATTTCCAGTTTGCCTTGTCAAAACTACATTGTGCGTACAAAACACAATGATATTTCAAAGCAAAAGCATTTTAGTAACGGCAAGTCAGCAAACAACCTTGAATTTCACAACCTCAAAGGGAAACCTGATTTCATTCAAGTGCTAAAAGTAACCCTGAAATATATAAGAAACATTCAGGTACCACTGAATTTAATTAAATTTTTTGGTACCCCCTAAAAAGTTGCCGCATTTTGTGATTATCAGTAGAGGATCCCTTCACTATCAAAAATACGACGGAATGTTTTTATTCATACAAGCAGGTTCCTGAACCCTGTACACCCCATCTCCATGATAAGCACCTCCTTACCTCCCGCAACTTCAATGCCACAGCCCCCCCCCCCCCCCAAAAAAAAAACACAAACGAAAGAAAGCAACAGAGGAGGGCACACCCTCAAGGCTTCGAGCCATTCCTAGACTGCAGCTTTTTTTTTTTTTTTTTTAAAGGTTAGTAGCCAGCAGATTATCAGCCAAAACTTAGTCTACAAATCCACAGCAGTCCTTAAAGCTTAGCCTATAAGCCCATGACAAAGTCATCAAATTACAGCTTCGCAGACAGCATAAATCAAGAGGTTGAAGGACAGATATGCATGTCCCCATAAACTATTAATGAAATTCTGTAAGGCCAAGTTTTATTAATAGTGCAATTAGATTTATCAAATGACAAAAGCAAACCGACCAACCAAACACCTTTGTGCTATAGACAATTCATTGCAAGGACAGCACGACTCTGAAAGATTAGTATGTTCCACAATATTATACAAATGACTGCAGCATCAATAGCAATGGTGTTTGCGATGAAGAGGAGATAAGCAAGCAAGATAAGCAATGCAGAAGGATACAACAGCTTACAAATACGTTGAGAAATACTTATAAGTGAGAGTTCAATATGCTTACCGCTATTATCGCTCTGGTAAAAATTCTTTGCAAGTCGATTTATTGTGTCCCATACCCCTGCATCTACTGCATTGCAGCTGACGTTTAACAACTTCCTGAGAACTGAATCGCTTCTTAGTAGGCCGGCCTGGTGGCCGACGTGTAGGAGGAGGTGTAACTGTTACAGCTCCCTGAGAATCATTCTGCAAAGGTCTATTAATGATCGGCAGAGGATGAAGTGTCTCTGAATATGTTAATCTGTAGCTCTCAGCAGTGAAGTACCGGGAGCAAAATTCATATGGGCTCCGCCCAATGCAGCCAATGACAGCTATAGCATGGCAGCAAGGCAGACCTGTTAACTGCCAGCCTTTGCAGCTGCAATCCCACTGATCGATGTCTACTATTTCTACGGTTTCTCCGCGTACCTCAAAGGTGCTGCCTGCTGAGAGCAAAACTTGAAGGGAACGAACTTTCAAACTTTCCTTGTCTAGTTTGTCTTCCATTGATGGGGTTAGCCTTCCTAGCCATTGGTCTGAGTCTGATCGCCGTGCATACATCAATTCCATTATCTTTGCCCGGATAACATCAACCATATGTGTTATGGGCAATTCATGTGCCTCTGATGCCCAACTATAAAAAATATCACCAAAGTTCGAAGTCAGATGATTATACCTTGCTCCTCTGAAGAAAGCATTGGCCCAATGCTCCGGTTCGCTTTGCATGACCCAGTTGTAAGCTTCTACAGAGATGCTTTTAATGTTATCAACATATCTCTGGAAACCCTCAAGCCTGGGAGCATAAGCAGCAGCATACAAATCCTCAACCAAGAGGCGTTTCACCTCATGAGAAAACTGGCCTTTCAAGTCCTTGATAAGATGCTCCGTAAGGTAACGTAAGCAGAAGCTATGGCAAGAATCCTCAAATATTTCAGCAATTGACTCCTCCAAGCCCTTCTGTCTATCAGCAACAAAGGTTATTGAGCCAGATATCTGCAATGCAGACTTCAGCTGAAGTAAAAACCACCGCCAGTTTTCATCCGTTTCTGCATCAACCACAGCAAAGGCAACGGGAAATACGCCATCATCCCCGTCTGCAGCATTTGCAGCTAGCAGCGTACCTTGGTATTTTGACTTCAAAGCTATACCATCGAGAAAAAGCAGAGGCCGACAGCCTTGCTGGAATCCATACAGTGAGGCGTGGAATGAGACAAAAAGACGGTGAAAACTAGAATCATCCTTGGTCGTAAAAGTAGCTAGACTTCCAGGATTTGATTCCATTATCTTCTCACAGAAAACGGGCAGCTGACTATATGCCTCTTTGTAAGAACCCTGCAACTGCTCCTTTGCAATTTCCTTTCCACGCCAAGCTTGGAAGTAGTTCAATTGAATTCCATACTCCTGTTTAATGTCATTGACAATATCTTTGGGCTTGTAACTCGGGAACAATTTTAACTTCTCCTTTATAATACCCGCAACCCAGCTCCTTGTTGCTTGGTAACCTGAAGTGTGCACAGCCCCTTCACAAGTATGTGTTGGATTCATTTTCTTGATGCAAATTAGTTGAGTAGTTGACAGCCTTGATGCATGGATTCTCCATGGACAACCTTCTGCTTTGCATTTAACAGTCACACGATGACTATCATTCTTCTTATATCTAAATGCAAATTGATTAGCGAGGGCATATTTCCGCAATGCTTCACGAAACTCCATCACACTATTGAATCTTTGTCCAACACCAGTAATGTTGTTCTGCCATTGCTGGGCAGCTTTCGCGAGTTTCTCATCACTGGAACTACTGAGTGGGAGCATGGGGACAAGTTCAGTTGGAACAGCATCATCATGGGCATCAGCATTGGTCAAAGCAAGTGGAGTAACAAAATGTATATCGCCAGGATGGTCAGTATCTTCCACCACATCAAGAGCGGCATCAATTGGAATCACTGCCTCAGACAAAGTAGTTCTGCTTGACCTACATATCGTATTCCACAACATCTCATGTTCAAAAGTTCAATTAACAATGGCCAAGCAGAGCTTCAGGAAGCTAAGTGAGGCAAATACCTACTGGCTGGCATGTTAGAGACTTCAGGGGCGACAACTTCTTCAATCATGACATAAATATCAACTGTGGCACAATTGTCATGGAATTTGATCATGCGTGCCAAGTCCTTATCGTTAGAAATCGTAATGAGGGTCTTCCTATTCCCAGGAAGAAAGTACTTCATAGACACAGTATTTGTGCTCCAATTAAACACCTCAGCAACCTCCATCTTGAAGGCACTGAACTTCATCCCATCATCAATATCAATAGCATGAGCATCTCCACCTTTATAGGTGATCATACCATCTTTATCCATCTCAAACTGCCCTCCGGATTGACAAATTGCAATTATTTTCTTCCCAGCCATGATCTACTCCAGAATAACAAAAATGCATATGACTAAATTACATATTGCAAAGATGACTCATTTGAAGACACACACATAGCTCCTACAGTCGTACCCTTGGAACCCAACGCACATTATGATTCCCATCAGAAAATCAAAACCCAGAATCCCCAAACCCCAACTCCCAAAATAATCAAATCAACCACAATTCAACAGCAAAAGAGCAACAGGGCACTTAAAAGCAGATAAATTATGGCCGCACAAACATCATAAAGCACGAAAACCAGTGAAATATCCTAAAATCAGGCGAAATTCTAACATATCTACAGCTCTAGGACAAAAATTCCAAAGACCCAATACAAATTGAGGAAAGACAACAATTAATGTGAAGATGGGCATTGAAAATCATTACGAAAAAGGGAATTAAGAGAAAGATTGTACCTTGAATTGAGGAGCAGGGGGTGAAGAAGCTAAGGGTGGATTTGGTGAAGAGTAGAAGGCGTAAAAAGGTTGGTGTTGTCTGCATACACCACCACACCCACAGAGGCACTGGCACGCGAGATGAACGTGAAGACAGGAAGCTTGGATTTGGATTTTGGGGCGAGGAGAAGATGTACGGTACGGGGAAACAAGATCAGGAGTAACCGAGTTCCAAGGCTAACTGGGTTACCGAGTTGACACGTGATAATTGGATTTTGGGATGACCTCACTCCAATTGATCAGATGAGATGAAGATTACAACTTATTAAGCCATGATGAGATGGACGATTCTCCTGCACAAATTTGATGTTCGCATGAGATGACAATGATAAATTATTATACACAGTCGAGAATATATATTTTTATTGTCATATATATATATATATATATATATTTAGTATGTATTTATCGTATGAGCGGTTATTAATATATATTTTGCTTATGGCCTTATTTGACAAACAACTGTTAGCTGTTAGCGGTTTGTATTAACTGTTAGCTATTAATTGTTTGAGTTAGCTGTTTGTATTAGCAGTTTGAATTAGCTATTTGTTAAAAAACTATTTGGTAAACGTAGCTGTTTCTGATAAAGTTGTGAGACAAAAAGCTATTCTTTAGAAAGCTCTTTTAAAAAGCTCATGGAATTAACTTTTTCAAATTAGTTTTTTAAACCCAAAAAGCTCTTCCAGAAAGCTCTTTCACCAAACATCCAAATTTACTTTTTTACTTGATCAAACAGCTAATTTTGGTCAAAAATCCTCTTTTTGACAAAAAAGCTCTTCAAAAAACTGTTTGCCAAACACTCCCATATGACTTTCGAAAACATATACTCTAGAATGTATAATATAGACTTTGATTAACAACATATATTCATGACTTATGAAGGAGATTTTTGTCTCTCAATTATGCTTTTAAATACCGTGTTATTCTGATTTTATAGGTTAATATCCTTTATATTGGTCTAAATTTAGTTTTGATTAATTTTTGATAATATCCCATCATATATCAATCATTATTAGTTCATTCAATTAACACTGATTAGTAATGGTCTATTGGGTGAACCGGGCAATCAAAGACAATACTCATCCCGATTTTTATGATAAAGTTTTTAAAATTTTTGTAGTTCAAAAATAATACGAATTTAATATAATGGAAAACAAATATAATATATGGTGTTCTAGTAAAAAGTAGCATACCCTACACCCCCAAGTTCGAATCAACATCTACTATCTGCGTAAGTATCTCTTCCACGGACTGTAACGGGCAGCAGGTTTGAACTTTTTAACATGCTTGTTCGATCTACCAGTCCAATCCATTAAGTCCCGCAATCTAGAGAAGGCTCATCCCAGGGAAGGCTTACTAGCACACGTGTATTTGGATGAGTAAAAGTTTGCTAGTGCTGCACGGAATTGAGTTGGTGCTCGACACATGGCACCAGATTCACACCAGAATAATGAGCCAAGAAAGAAACGGAAAAAAAGAAAGAAACAAAGGCGGCGAGCAAGTATACAGTGAATCAAATGGAAATCATTTCCGATTATTACCCCAACAACCCCACTGCAGGGCCCAATACTTGTCAGTTCTGCTGAAACATAAAGTAATGGGCTGAATTATGCAGAGGGAAAAGGGGGGGGGGGGGGGGGGGGGCGGGGATCCCGACTTCTCAATTAGTTATTTACAAACACTGACGGCTCCTGTCTCTACCTGTCAAACTGGGTTAGTCACCAGCCTTCAAACTTTCAAAGCTGATGTACAAATGAGTTATCCCCAGTTGATTCTCTCAAGAAATCTTGATAACCCAAATTTAAGTGAGGTGGCTACCAAGTTCATTAGGAGCTACTCATTTCCATCACCTGCACATAAAATTCAAGCCGAAAAGGAAATCATCACCAGCAGAAAAGTTTGAACTCCCAATTGGTCATGATCAGCAACAAAATAAGCCATTAACATCAGAAAACTAGGTACATGAAGGATCGATGGGCCATGGGTAATCACCAATACAAGTACCCCCCCAACCCTCTTTTCTTTTTGTCCCGATCGTTGATTGCATAAGGAGAGAATACAGGGTGGAATACAAGGTGACACAACTGCAGCTGGGTATTACCAAGTCAAAAGACAAAAGCGATCAACACAAGTACTCCTTACTATCATTCAAATGAAGAACACGTTCAAGATTGTTCGATTAGTTTAAGCACCTTAGTAAAAAGGTGTTGCACACTATTTAATAATTGGTACTACAAAAGATTGATAGTAATATATAAAGATGAGCAACTTAACTAATTACAAGATCCAGCTTCTACTAATGCAGCAAGCAGTGGTTTCTTGAACACTACTGGCAGAGCCGTGAAGACATCCTATAGTCCTATTTGCTGCATCAGTAAATAGAGTCAGATCCGTTCAACCGGGCCTATGACAGAGATGTAGGACAGTAAAAATGGTCGAAGAGCTTATTAAGCAAAGCCAAATTGCAAGTTATAACATTTGCCAAGAGCTGTAGTTTGCTCTTCTATAATTCTCAAGTGGCAAAACTTGCAACGGCACATATAAACTATCAATAAATCCACAAAAAGGGTCCCAACTTTGCCATTTGATTTTGGGTTAAGATGAATATGCCCTTGCTCCGGCCACTAGGCAATAAATGTGAAGTTGTCTTCATAAAGATTGAGAGTGGAACGCATTCGTGAGCTTCTTGAAATACAAGATGAATGAGGGAGGCATATAATTCAGTTCATTACAACTCATTACAATTCAAAGCAGAAAGTTGTCAACTGGTGAGTGGTGACTCCTGCTCTTTTTATTTTTATTTTTTTTAAGTTTTCGGTCTAATTTTAAATGGAATATGTTGCAAATTGACAGAGTCCCAACCAATACGCTATATGCAGATTATCCAAAGCTAGGCTATGAGCATAGCATACAACAGCAGCAACCAAATCTAATAATATGAGATGCAAACCCATTTCAGAGGTTGATGCGAAACATTGAGTGTTTAGCAGCATACCACATCTTCTGATGAATATCAACTCCATAAGAAAATGGAAGCAGCGATCTATAATAGAAGTGGCTCCATACGGCATCTCCAGTTAAAAAAAGAAAGCTATGCAGTCACAAGATCAATTCACATCAAACTTATTTTACCGGGGAGGCGGTGGGGTAATGAACTAAAGAAGTGAAAACGTACACATGCAAAACATGTGAGCAACATTATTTGTATGACCTAATGACCCTAAGCTTAATAATGAGCTTAATGATGCAAGATTGAGTTGTGACTTGATGCCCCGGGTAGTAGGGGGATGTGACATAAGCCAGAGATTTGGAGGGCCATGTAATTTAAATGAAATATCAATTCAACTAAAATGAAGCAAACATTAAAGAGAGATGACTTCTTTCACTGCAACTAAGTTACAATAAAAATTAGCACAAGAATTAAGCTTTCTCTAATCAGGAATCCTACGTCACACAGTAGATACTGCCTTTCTTACATGACTAGTTTAGATCAGAAAGCATACAGCAAAAAGCAGGAGATAAGCTAAGCGACTCCTGGAATTCATGTTATTGCCAAACAAGCTAGTGAAACTATCCACACAACTTGGGGGGGGGCTATTTTTCAGATATTTAACAATATAAAAATACCATAAGTTGTAATTTCAGAAATATCTTCACAACTTTTAACTCAAGTAACAAACAGTTATAACAAACTATTAAAGTTGCAAGACCGCAGCAAATCTATGAAAGGAGAAATCAAAAGCATGCAGAGATCTTGAATAAAATACCAATAAACACAACAAAAACAGTACCTTTCTAGCTGCCCAGTTGTGCACAGGTAAATCCATCTTGAACAAGTTGATTAATTGCATCCCTGAACCTGTAGTACTCATCAACTGTGTTGTAAACCTGATGTGAAATACGGGCATATCCAGTTATACAATCGACCTCTCCATTCTTTGGGGGGCGATAATACATCGGAACTTCAACAGCGAACTTCTCCCTTAGGTGTGTCCTAAACTTCATAGCATCTCCCTCACTCTGAATCCCCAAACAAGCGGGCAACCCAACCATAACCATACTTGCACACATATCAGGAGAGCAACCCAAATGCGTCCCCCAAACCTTTACGAGCATCTCCCCCATCTCAATAACCTTCTCGTGGTTCCTCTTCATAATCCCATCGAGCCCTCCCCCAAACCGGTTAACAAACTCCAACACCTCAGGCACAACGAGCTGAGAACTATAGTCCCGAGTGCCAATCCAAGCGCTTTCTACGGGCAACCCATTTCCATACTCGTGGGAGACAACAGGATGGTGTACATCATTTAACTCATCAGTCTTCCTACAATACAGAAAAGCCACAGAAGGGGGGCAAAACAACCACTTATGTAAATTACTAGTGTAAAAATCAGCCCCAATTTCCTGCATATCAACCCTAGTACACCCAATCGCATGAGCCCCATCAACAAAAACCTGATCAACACCCTCTTCCCTACAAATCTGAACCAGCTCCTTAACAGGCAAAACCACACAAGGCATAGAAGTAATATGATCGATCACAGCCAACCTAACCCTCCTATTTTCCAACTTAGCCTTATTCAAAACCTTCCGAAACTCATCAATCACATCATTACGATCATAAACCGGAAAAGGAAGAGGTACCTCAATCACATACCCACCGGCGCGTGAGACATACGCATGAACAGACTTCTTCACAGAGCCATAAGCATAGTGAAGCATGACAGCAGCATCACCCTTGTTGAATCGTCCATCACTGAAGGCGCGAGCGACGTACTGGAGGACGACGGCGGTGGCGGTGGTGGCGTTGTCGACGAGGGAGATTTCTTCAAGGCGAGAAGCGTTGATGATCGGAAGAAGAAGGCGGCGAGATGCGTCAATGGCGGGGCGGAGGAGAGAGAAGTAGAAGTAGTCGGGTTGGCGGAGGAAGAGGAGCTGCCAGCGGCGTTGGGCGGCGAGAACGGTGGCGGGGCAGCACCCGAAGCTGCCATTATTGATGCGGGCTACCGAAGGGTCGTGGTGGGAGAATTCGGACTCGATCTCGGACGGGGAAATCAGGGTTAGGGTTTCGGGTTGTTCGGGTTCGGGAGGGTTGAGTTTAGGCTTCTTGTGGTGATTGGAGCCGCCGTTTGTGGCGGAGGTGTGGTCGTCGGAAGCCATGGGAGAGGGGAAAGACAGAGAGAGAGGGAAGAGAGAAAATGGGGATTGAGGCTACGAGTTGCAGAGAGGAGACTTCAGAGACGATGAAGGTTTGACGCCTTGGGAGACAATACAAGTGCGACACGTACACATTTTGACGTCATGGGGAAAGAGTGGCCGGCAACGATTTTGTTTTGTTCTTTTTGTTTTTCCCTCCCCTGCTTTAAAAGGTGATAGAATAGATAAATGAGATTTGAAATTAAAAGGGTTATTAGAATTGGATAATTGGATAGGCTGGATCGAATTTGTATTAGTATCGAATTTAAATAAGTCAAAATTTTTTGATCTGAATCTAACACGTTTATTAAATAGGTTGACAAGCTTGATCTGCATCTATTTAATTTTTAAACGAATTAATCCGCTTAACCGTAAGATAAATAAGTTGAGTACATTTACCCTTTTTTTGGGGTCCAAATGAGCCACAAGAGTAATACAATACAGTGAGAAAAGGGAGGAATCGAACCTGAGATCTAATATATCCAGTACCTCAATCTTCATTACTAGGCTAAGACTTTATTGGTAGTTGAGTACAATTACCTAATTATCCATTTACGCATTTAATATTTTTAGCTAATACGTATTACATAGTATTAAAAATTAAATGTGATTTGAGTACAATTACCTAATTATCCATTTACGCATTTAATATTTTTAACTAATACGTAATTACATGCATATTATTAAAAATTAAATTTACAAATCACATTAAGCAATTATTCTCTAAAACTTTTCTGATTCATCATAATTCATATTTTCATTTTTTTAATTCTTAATTGTTTAATAAAAAGGCAAATGGATAAACAATAAATGGAATAACTCGTTTAACAAAACAAGTTAAATAGGTACTCTTTCGTGTCGAGAATCTCGACTTGAACATAATCCATTTAATTAAATGGGTTGAATGTGTCAACTCATTTAATTAAATGAGTTGAAAATTTGTACCCAAATCCACTTAATTTCGTGTCAGTTTCGGATCGGTAATCTTATTAGGCCAACTTTGCCCAACTCTATGAGGAATAGATAAAGTATATATATTTTTCGGTGAAATTATCTTATATAAGATTTATCATGAGATATTCTCTTTTAGGGGTGACTTTTTTTTAGATGTTGCAGTGACTAATTATATGTTTTAGAGTGACTTTTAAACTTTTAGGTGGTAACTAATAGTTTGTTTAGGGATGACTGTAATAATAGTCAACTCTATGTGAACTAATAGTCATCACAAAAGTATCTATCACATAAGATGATTTATTTGAAACTTTCTCACATAACATTTACTAATGAATACGATTAATAAATCATTTTTTAGAGGAAAGTCAGAATAAGGGCGGAATTGAGTGGAGACCGTGGAAATAAGTTGGAATTGATAAAATTTCAAATTCCCCCCCCCCCCCCCCCAATTCATGTGGAGTTCTTGTCATATATGAATGTAAAGAGAAGATTCCACTTTGAAGATTCATAAACAATTATATAGTTTAATTTGTTTATCAATTAAGTGGTCTCAATTATTGGTTCATAATGGTGTCTGAATTTCTTAACTTAAAAGGCCTAACCTACTATCCTTTTTAATTTGTCCTGTGTAGTTTTTCATGTAATTTTCATTACTTTGGCTGCCCTTAAAAGAAATGGCTTGTTGGAGTGGAGTGGGATATAAAATGAGTACACTTCTAAAGTTGTATTAAGTAAGCATTTTGTGACAAAATACAGAAGAGTACTAGTGTCTAGTGGACACTGGTTAAGGGGGCATTTGTTAGGGTATTTTAATATGCATAATTCTAAAAAACCATAGAAACATTTATAGTACAAGTTCAATTTGTCAATGTTTCATCCAATAGCATGACCAGAAAATTGATACATATCAAAGAAAACTGGGATTAAAGATCCCAGAATTTGAAATAAAAATTCATATTTGAAAATCATACTTCTTTCGAACCCAATAAACAAGAAGATATGAAAAGTTTATAAATACACGAGATCAAGGAGAGGCAAAAAGGAAGAAGAAAATGGGATAGGATTATGTGACTAAGGGCCTGTTCTTTTCGTGGGTCAATCCATATTTACCCACTTCAACCCACTTCAACTTAGTTCAACCCACTTCAACTTAATTCAACCCACTTTAACCTATTTCAACCTACTTGAAAAAAATACCAACTTCAACCCACTTCAACCTACCTCAACTCACTTCAACCTACCTCAACCTACTTCAACCAACTTCAACCCACCCCCTTCATAATTTTAATAATTTGTAAAGTATCATGTGAGATTTAGGGTTTATTATTTTCGTGGGTAAATTAGGTGGGTAAAATGGTGAAGTAGGTTGAGTGATGTATATTTTCAAGGCGATCATTTTCATTCTTTAAACTCAACTTCAAGGGAGATAAGTTTTAAACAAGTTCATGCATGGCAAGGTTCCTCTTTGGTTCCAATATTTGAATTTCATGACAAAAGACACTTTATGGAGTTTTATTTGAACTTCAAAGTGCCTTTTCCAAACGGGTTTTCCAAATGGGGATCAAGAGTACCTTGCATCTCAATAATGGAGACCATCATGCCCAAAACCCTAATGCCTCTAGAGAAGTCAAGGAAGGTCTGAAAAAGGCCAAGGAGGCCAAGGAGATCGCAATCATGGTCCGAAATGCCTTAAATCACAGCCCCCTTTTTCATGCCCAGTTCGACCGAACACATGTCCGGTTTTGTAAGTCTGTTGCAGTAAGAAATAATGGGCAATTCTCATGAAGGCCTTCCCCTTATTCAAGCTTAAAAAATAAGCTTTCTAACAAGATCAACCACGCTTTATTTGGAGTCCATTTGGTTGGTCATCTTTAGACCACAAAATAAAGTGCCGAAATCCAGTCCAGTTTGGGCAGTCATCACTCTTCAGCCCATAACTTTTAAACGGCTGATCCAAATTCAGTGAAGCCACTTTCCTTACAAACTAGACTCTTCAAGCTTTCCAAAGAACAAAGAATCATCGAATTTGGATCACAAACCAGAGAGATATGCCCATTTGAATCTGGCTAAGCTGCAGGTGTGAACGCATTAATGGCAAACGCGTAAAGCCTATGTATTTGGTCTCTTCGGCCCTTTGCTGCATTCTTCCCCTTCCAAGCTGCATTCCCCCTTTTCTCACAAGGCCAAGACGTGTGTAAACAAGAGGGTTCATGCATATCAAGGTTCATTTCGTTCAAGAGACACAAGCCGAGTTCATGGTTCTCAACCGAGTGTAAAGTTTCTTCCCAAGTCATTCTCCTTTACTTGTATTTTCATTTGTGTCTTTTCATAAGTGAGCTTGTATCTTTTCAAGTGTGAGGCCAACTCTATATAAAGACCATAAACCGAGTTGTTTAGCATCAAGTCATTCATCAAGTAAAAAGTACAATTCAGATTTGAGTTGAATACTCTTTTTTCAAAATTCCTAGTTCTATATCTTGAGAAGTGGCTCTCTCAAGTGGTATTCTAAGTCCCTTTATCTCAATTAAGTGGTGATTAAATTCTGTATCCTAATTTATTTAAGGGATTGCCCAAGTCCTTGGCTTGAGTGGCTTCATTTGGATTATCTCTTGTCGAGTTCTTGAACTATCCTATCCTTTCCTTGTTATCGCAAATACAAAAACACAAACCTACCCTTGCTTGGTCATTTGGGCTCTCTCCTATATACATCATTGAGATGGGTTGATATACGTTGAAGTTGATATTTTTTTTTTTAGGTGAGTTGAAATAGGCTGAAGTAGGTTAAAGTGGGTTGATGTAGGTTGAAGTGCGTTGAAGTTGATATATTATTTATGTGGTGGGTTGAAGTGGGTTAAAATAATGACAATGTAATTAATGTGTGATAATTTATGAAATTATCGAAAATTTGTGAAATTTTTGTTTATTCTTTTTTATTTTTTATTTTTTATATGTTTTATGTTTTATTTTTTATTTTTTATTTTTTATTGCTTATTTTTTATTTTTATATTTTTTTAGGTTTTATTTTTTATTTTTAATTTTTTTAATTTCTTATTTTTTATTTTTTTATGTTTTATTTTTTTATGTTTTATGTTTTATTTTTTGATTTTTATTTTCTTATTTTTGATTTTTGATTTTTGATTTTTGATTTTTGATTTTTTGTTTTTGATTTTTATATATTTTTATATTTTTTATATTATATATTTTATATTTTATGTTTTAATTTTTTAATTTTTTAATTTTTAATTTTTAATTTTTTAATTTTAAATTTTTAATTTTTAATTTTGTATTTTTTTCCTTTTAATTTTGTATTTTTCATTTTTATTTTTCATTTTTTCATTTTTCTTTTTCTTTTTCTTTTTATGTTTTATTTCTTATTTTTTATTTTTTATTTTTCATTTTTCACTATTTACTATTTATTTTTTTATTTTTTTATTCTTTACTTTTCATTTTTCACTTTTTAGTGATTTTATGTTTCTTATGTTTTTATGTTTTTATTTCTTATTTCTTATTTTTTATTTTTTTATTATTCACATTAATTTTTAATTTTTATTTGTCATTTTTCTATTTTTTTATTTTTTATGTTTTATTTTTCATTTTTCATTTTTCATTTTTTTATTTTTTAATGTTTTAATGTTTTAATGTTTTAATGTTTTTATGTTTTTATTTTTTATTTTTCACATTTTAATTTTAATTTTAATTTTAATTTTTTAATTTTTATTTCTTATTTCTTAATTTTTTATGTTTTAATTTTTTGGTTTTTTATTAATTATTTCTTATCTTTATTGTTTTTGTTTTTATTTTTTATTTTGTTGGAATTTTCTGAAACTTTTGTTTGCAATAAAAATAAAAAGATAAAAAATAGAAAAATAAAAATAAAAAATTAACGAAAAACAAAAATACAAATCAAAAAAATAAAACATGAAATATAACAAATTAAAAATTAAAAACAAAAAATGAAAAATAACAAATAAAAATAAAAAATAAAGAACAAAAAAGAAAAAAATGAAAAAAAATAAATAAAAAATTTAAAATAAAAATTAATAAAAGAAAATTAAAATGAAAAAAATTTAAAATAAAAAATGAGAAATAAGAAATCAAAAAAAAATATACAACATAAAAACTAAAAAAATATACAGTAAAAAGTAAAAATAAAAAATAAAAATTAGAAATTAGAAATTTAAAATGAAAAAAATAAAAATAAAAATTTCAAAATAAAAAATAAAAAATAAAAACTAAAAATAAAAAACAAAAAAATAAGAAATTAAAAAAATTAAAAAATAAAAACATATAGCAAATAAAAAATTAAAAATAAAAACATAAAAACATGAAAATTAAAAAATTAAATAAAAAATCAAAAATTAAAAAATAGAAAATAACAAATAACAAATAACAAATAACAAATAAAAAATAAGAAATATAAAATATAAAATATAAAATTACAAAATAACAAATTAATAAAAATTAAAAATAAAAAACAAAAAATAAAAAATAAAAACATAAAAACATAAAAAAATAAAAAATAAAAAATAAAATAAAATAAAAAATAAGAAAATTAAAAAATTAAAAAAATAAAAACATATAAAAAATAAGAAATACAAAAATACAAAAATAAAAGCATAAAAAATAAAAAAATTAAAATTAAAAAATAAGAAAATAAAATAATAAAAAGTAATAAGTAAAAAACCAAAAATCAAAAATAAAAATAAAAAATAAAAAGTAAAAGTGAATATAAAAATACAAAATAAATAAAAATGAAAAAATAAAAAAATAGAAAATAAAAAATAAAAATAAAGGATAGGAACATAAAAACTAAAAAATAAAAAACAAAAAAGAAAAAATAAAAATTAAAAAATCAAAAAATTAAAAATTAAAAATAAGAAATAGGAAATAAGAAATAAGAAATTAAAAAATTAAAATTAAAAAATAAAAATAAAAATACAAAATACAAAATACAAAAATAAGAAATAAGAAATTAAAAAATTAAACATAAAAAATAAAAAATAAAAAATAAAAAATAAAAAATTAACACATAAAAAATAAACATAACAAATAGCAATTAAAAATTAAAAATTAGAAATTAAAAATTAAAAAATAGAAAAATAAAAATTAAAAAAGAATAAACAAAAATTCCACAAAATTTCGATAATTTTATAAATTATCACACATTAATCACATTCTCATTATTTTAACCAACTTCAACCCACCACATAAAAAATATACCAACTTCAACCTACTTCAACCTACATCAACCAACTTCAACCCATTTCAACCTACTTCAACCCATTTCAACCCATCTCAAAAAAAATACCAACTTTAACCTATCTCAACCTACTTCAACCTACTTCACCCTTTTACCCATCTAATTTACCCATGAAAAGAACAGGCCCTAACTAGTCAACTGAGGGGATGTGAGGGCTAAGGAAGGAGGGATTTCGTCAAGTAAATACTAGCTGTAATTGTTAAGTTGGATTTTCCAAGAAAAGGGACATTCATTATCTATTAATCAGTGTCCACTGTCCAGTCGCATTAGTTAGAAAAATCCTGTACAAAATAATGGGAGATCATGTGACGAACATTATCTAGATGTGATTTGCTAAGCACAAACCAAGTTGCAAAAGGCAATGATAGTTTGATTTTGCACTCTCAAACAGTTCCATTTTGATGTAGCAAATCAACAAGAGCAACAAGCAATGATGCAAAAGCTGACTAGATTTTTAAAGATCAGTTTACCTTGAGACACAACTATACAGGTCACTCACACTCACACCATGTACAGATGAAAAACAAAATCGAATCTGAGATCTAATGCACCCAGTACCTTAATCTTCACCACTAGGCTAAGACTTTATTGGCAGTTGAGTACAATGACCTAATTATCTATTTACGCATTTAATATTTTTAGCTAATACGTAATTACATAGTATTAAAAATTAAATTTACAAATCACATTAAGCAATTATTCTCTAAAACTTTTCTGATTCATCATAATTCACATTTTCATTGTTTTAATTCTTAATTGTTTAATAAAAAGGTAAATGGATAAACGATAAATGGAATAACTCGTTTAACAAAACAAGTTAAATAGGTACTTTTTCGTGTCGAAAATCTCGACTTGAACATAATCCATTTAATTAAACGGGTTGAATGTGTCAACTCATTTAATTAAATGAGTTGAACATTTGTACCCAAACCTACTTAACTTCGTGTCAATTTCGGATCGGTAATCTTATTGGGTCAGTTTTGCCCAACTCTATGATGAATAGATAATGTATATATATTTTTCGGTGAAACCATCTTACATAAGATTTATCATGAGACATTCTCTCTTAGGGGTGACTTTTTTTTATATTTTGCAGTGACTTTATACGTTTTAGAGTGACTTTTAAACTTTTAGGGGGTAACTAATAGTTTATTTAGAGATGACTGTAATAACAGTCAACACTACGTGAACCATTAGTCACCGAAATTAATTATTAATAATCATCACAAAAGTATCTATCTCATATTATGATTTATTTGAAACTTTCTCGCATAGCATTTACTAATGAATAAGATTAATAAATCATTTTTTAGAGGAAAGTCAGAATAAGGGCGGAATTGAGTGGAGACTGTGGAAATAAGTTGGAATTGATAAAATTTCAATTTTTTTTTTTTTTTCATTCATTCATGTGGAGTTCTTGTCATATATCAATGTAAAGAGAAGATTCCACTTTGAAGATTCATAAACAATTATATAGTTTAACCTGTTTATCAATTAAGTGGTCTCAATTATTGGTTCATAATGGTGTCTGCATTTCTTAACTTAAAAGGCCTAACCTACTATCCTTTTTAATTTGTCCTGTGTAGTTTTTCATCTAATTTTCACTATTTTAGCTGCCCTTAAAAGAAATGGCTTGTTGGAGTGGAGTGGGATATAAAATGAGTAGATTTCTAAAGTTGTATTAAGCAAGCATTTTGTGACAAAATACAGAAGAGTACTAGTGTCTAGTGGACACTGGTTAAGGGGGCATTTGTTAGGGTATTTTAATATGCATAATTCTAAAAAACCATAGAAACATTTATAGTACAAGTTCAATTTGTCAATATTCCGTCCAATAGCATGACCAGAAAATTGATACATATCAAAGAAAACTGGGATTAAAGATCCTAAAATTTGAAATAAAAATTCATATTTGAAAATCATACTTCTTTCGAACCCAATAAACAAGAAGATATGAAAAGTTTATAAATACACGAGATCAAGGAGACGCAAAAAGGAAGAAGAAAATGGGGTAGGATTATGTGACTAACTAGTCAAATGAGGGGATGTGAGGGCTAAGGAAGGAGGGATTTCGTCAAGTAAATACTAGCTGTAATTGTTAAGTTGGATTTTCTAAGAAAAGGGACATTCATTATCTATTAATCAGTGTCCACTGTCCAGTCGCATTAGATAGAAAAATCCTGCATAAAATAATGGGAGATCATATGACGAACATTATCTAGATGTGATTTGCTAAGCAAAAACCAAGTTGCAAAAGGCATCCTAAGAATGATACCTTAATTTTGCACTCTCAAACAGTTCCATTTTGACGTAGCAAATCAACAAGAGCAACAAGCAATGATGCAAAAGCTGACTAGATTTTTAAAGATCAGTTTACCTTGAGACACAACTATACAAGTCACTCACACTCACACCATGTACAGATGAACAACAAAATCGCGGCAACACATAGGCTCTATTTCAGCTGTTCACAGTTCACCTTAAGAATGATACTTTGATTGTGCTGGCCACACAGGCCAACACAGCTTCGATGGAAGCATTACTATCATACTTCAACCTGCACATGAAAAAGGGGAAGTGCATTTCATCTTGAAAGTGGAGGAGAAAGTTACAGATAAGAAATGGAAGATGAAGGATGCAACAGCAGTAGTGCACACATATGCATTATGGAATATCAGCAGAAGTGTACCAAGTAAACTGATTGCACACTTGTTAAAAACACTTCAGTTCATCGCAACCCAAATAAAAGAGTACCAAGTGAATTCAGAACAGAGCATTGTAGTCAACAAGCATACAGAACAAACAACCAGCCCAGGTTGACTGAAGTGCATTATCTTGGGTAATTTCATCGAACGCCTGCGGTGCACCGCCAAAATCCTAGCTTTCGAGCTCTCTGTGTGTTGAGTGAGAGAGAGAGGGGGAGAGAGACAGAGATGGGAATCTCCATAGTAGGCCCAAAAAGAAATGGGGTATTTAAGTTTGATTTAAATCGATGGGCCCAAAAAGAAATGGGGTATTTAAGTTTGACTTAAATCGCTGGGCCTCTTTTTTATTTGATTTTTTTTTTTTTTTTGGGGTTAGTAGAAGCATTGGAAGCTTCTGCGCAATTTCTCCCACAAATAGTTCAGTTCAGAAAAATACTGGAAGCTCGTGCAAAACGTGGTTTTGTACTATCTGATTTTCCTTTTTTTTTAAACACTCAAACAGTTTTTTTTTCTTTTTTTAGTTAGACAAAAACCTCTTTTTATTTTAGCATGATTTAATTATATATTTTAATTTATCTTTTCAATAAAATAACTATCCCTATCGGAGACAAAAACTTGTCAAATTTTCATGTCTGAAATTCTTAAATTAAAAATCATTCCTTTTGGGTTATATACTTATATATATTTGTCTTGGATACTCCATTTCACTAGAGACGAGTTGTTGTTGGCCCAATAAGAGGTGGAGCTCTCCCATTACATATTTTCACCATTTATAAGATTCAAACTTGAGATCTTACTTAAGGGAAACAAGTAACAAACCACTTGAACCAACCTATATTTGAGGATTTCATATAATTTCAATATCACTTGTGTTGGACGAGCTTAATGAGATTAGGCCCGACGGCCACTTAAGTCGCCTAGGGCGACAACCCTTACTACCCCCTAACCTATATAAAGGGGTTTAAGGGTCAGCCTTGGAAGACGCCACGACGCGAATATTAGATCTCCCATATTCTCCTACTTCTCTCTCATGGCTGAATCACCATCAATTGGATTCTCGGGTTTAGGACGTGATTATTAAGGCGACTCTGGTAGCCGCCTGATTTTCTTTATTATCGTGGATTATTACCGATAGTACGCTTCCGCATCCAGGTTAGTCTTAATTCTTCCTACAGTGGTATCAGAGCCAAAACTGTTCGGATTAGTCCCAATTGAAAGATTATCAAATCTGCTAAAACCGACTCGTTAAAAGCATGCTCCTTTATTCGTTCAATTTGCTTAATTTTTATGATTATGTAAACTGCTAAAATCATAAGCATGCTTATGTTATTGTGATGCCCAGAACATATAAGAATCTGCTAATCATGAACATGCTCGTGTCATTATCAATCTGCCCAAATAAATTCATGCTTGACATGCTAATAATTCCACAAGCATGCTCCTGTTACTTATTCAGACTGAATCAATCAAGACATGTCTTTATCTTGTATGCGTTCTGAAAGGCAGAATTTTCAGTTCAGTATGACTATACAACAACTGAATTCACGACTTTGTGCATCTATTTGAATCCAATTTTCATGGTTAGTCCATGAATGTCCAGAAAGCATGTTCATTGACAATTGTGCAGTTGTTTTAAGCATGTATCTATGATGATCGACTAAATGTTGAACCTTTAGTTGAAGTTTAAATATGAAAGTATCTGTCGTGTGTAGTTCTTGGTACGTGCGACGACGAAACCCTAACCTTAACCCAAACCCTAACCCTCAGCCTCAACCTTGAAACCCTAACCCCAGAAAAGCGGCGGCGAAGACCTCAGAGGTCCGCCGCCCAGCCTGTCTCCACTGCGGCGCCTTTGTGGCTGCGGTGACGGTGGACGTGGCCCTCGCCGACCACCGCCGAATTAGTCCCGACCGAAACAAAAAAGAAAAAAAAGGGGGAACAAGGCATACCCATCAGAAACCGACGAGGGAAGGGTGGCGCGTGTAGACACGCGCCGCCAATGAGGCCACCTTTTGGTCCTCTTCTTCTTTCATTAGCCACCGAACAGGCCGATCCACGCGACCACAGAGAAAGCACCGCGAAAAACGCCGGCCTTGGAGGCGCGTGCACCCACGCGCCGCAGCCTCAGTGGCGCGTTGGACGCGTGTGGGACTTCACCGGACTGGGCTTTAGCCGATCTGCACGGTGACGGTGTCAACTCTCGTCGGATTGGCGTGGATCGAAGGGAAGAACTATTCTTTTGGGGGTGGCCGGCTTCACATCATCTGGGGGTTTGTCTCACAATCGGCGGCAGTGGCTGCCATGAAAGCCGGGATCGTGAAGTCGATTGAGGAGGAAGAAGAGGGAGCTCAGTGCGCCAGTACTCTGCTCCCATGGCATCGAGAGGAGAAGAAAGTCAGGGAGGAGGACTCGAGAAGTAGACCAAAGAGAGAGAGGGGGCTGGCAGAGAGGAGAGAGAGAGGGCCCAGCCAAAGGCCCTTAAACCCCCCTTTATTTGGGCCAAAGAAAAAGGGGGCCTGGTTTAGTGGGCCGGTATTTGGCCCAATTTTTTTTTTTTTGGGGGACCGTTTTTGGGCCGATTTACTTCTTGTCATATTCCAATGATCTGAGTTAGATGATTTTCGACTTTTTTGGGCCGAATTATCTTTCAGCCATTATTATTTAATTATTATCATTAGTCATAGCATGACTTTAATTGAATTATAATGATATTCAAATTGATAAAGTTTCATGCATTCAATTCATTCGTTAAATTAAGGTTTCGAATTAGTTTTAATCCTGAATGTGTGAATTTGTTACAAAACATTAATATGTTTAATGTCATATATAAATTCGTTTTATATATGTGTCGACTTGAAATTTTCATGTCGAGCAACTTGTTATCGATCAATTGGGTTGAAATTATATGAATTCGTTTCATATATATGATTAGTGTGTATGACGTAAATTTGTTTTACTCGAACTCAATAAATATCTACGTGATATAAAGATCCCCTTGATCGCTAAATGAATATGTTTCATAAGTTATATTATATGAATATGTTTTGTATAATATTCTGTCACATGAATGTGTTTCATGATTCAATATTTTTATACAAAATATGAGCAATTATGAATCAGTTCATTGTTCGATCACTCTTGTAGTTATCTCATGTTATTATTTGGGTATGTAAGGTATTTGATCTATTTATGGATTTGTTTCATAAATTTTAAGTTTGCAATATTATATGAATACGTTTTATATAATTTGCAAGTCTTACTATGAATTCGTTTCATCCAAACTTTAATGTTATATGGATCTCTTCTATATATAATTAATTGCGATTAGTATTTGGATATATTTCTTGTTACAAATTATGTTGCGTTCGATTGCATGGATATATTTCGTGTGAATCACCAATTTGTAGTATTATATAAATGTGTTTTATATATATACGAATTACATGAGTTGTAGTAAATTTGCTAATTGTTTTAGCATTTTTTATGCTTGCCAAATTAATAAATGTGGATTCGTTTCATATTACCTGCTAATATGCAATTTAGCGGTATTTTATGAATTGGTTTCATGAAATTCAAATTCGTAACATTATAAATGTGTTTTATAATTTGCGAATAACATTTGAATAAGTTTCATTTTTTTATATAATTATATAAATATGTTTTATATAATGCTATTTGGGCATTTTATGAAATTCTTTTGTAACGTGTTATTATTCAAATATGTTTCGCATTATAGATTCATTTTATTATATAAATGTGTTTTATATAATAATATGAATTTTATATTTGGTATGTCATTGATAGAGTTCTAAACGACATATTAGTAGTTAAAAATAATGAGATAACTTCATGTAAATTTGGTTTACATTAAGTTGGATATCTTTGTGATATATCTGAAATGTTAATTTGTTTAACCATAATGTTCTCCATAAATTATGTTTTATGGAAAATTGTGATAAATAAGTTATAAAAACTTCTAATTCATACTTGTACGAGATGATTATGAGCTTAGCGAAATTTTCGATCATACGACATGAATAATGGAGTTTTTTGATAATTTATTTATTTGAAAATATGCCTAATGTCCACTTTACAGAATATATACCTTTTAGATATGGTAATAAGGTTGGTAATTTGTTTACCAATAAAAGACCTTGATAGCACTGACTATGATACATAATGTCAGAAGATTCAGTTTCTTCTGAATGAACGTGCAATGTTAGGACACTCATTAGGCTCTAGATCTTATAGGATGGCAAAGATGGTACTGTTAATGAACAGTATCTAGAAAACTTAAAAACATATCAAAAGTGGTTCGAGAATAGATCGATCAAGATGTTATACTTTGTCATATTGCATCAATGTCAATCTAGTAGGGGAGTTGAAAGTCATCCCACTGTTGAGTACGCGTTCGTCCGGATCCATTCCCTCAAAAGGTTCTGGACATAAGATTGGTATTGCGAAAGGGAAAAGGGCTAAGGAAATAAAGAGAAGCATATAGCACGTGTGAGTGCTATGGTTGTGGAAATTAGGCATCTTATACTTAGGATTGTCCTAAGTCGATTAAGGTACCTCCTTCCACAGCCCCTCCTGGATAATGTGTGCGCACCCAAACATTTGTTGCTAGCTGTGATCCTTAGTGGATTACAGATACGGGAGGAACCGAGCATATAGTTCGAGAACGAGTTAATTTTTGTAAACTTTCACCACTACACGGTAGATTCACAAATCGTCGTTTTAGGTAACGACAATGAAAAAGATGTCCTTGAATTAAGGACAAATCATTCGAGGCTCTTTGAAGGGACTATGTTGTCTCTTCCCGATGCTCTCAATGCACCTGGGGTGCGATGTTTCCTCATGTCTTCTGTTCCTAAAATTAGTTTTTTTTATTTTTCGTCTAGATGTCTTAGACATTATATGGTATGGTGATCTGTTTGGCTATGTCACATTGAAATGTGTTTTCAAATGGACGAAATAGAACATCTTCTATCCTTGTCTCATTTTTGAATCTGTTTTAGACGTACTTTTTTTTGACTATAAGGGTCAAGATAGAGTTAACTAGCTAAAGATGGCCTTTTAAGAACAACTCACTAGGCTTAAGATGCAAAATATGAGTTATGCCTAGCTAGTAAAGCATATCATGGAGCTACATATATTCATGATATAGGTATATGTACCTACTATTCTCACCATTATTAAGTACTTGATATGTTCATATACTTTATAGCGGTAGTAGGACTCAATTGGGACGAAATATTAAACTCTTCGAATCAATTGAGATCATGAATTTTTTTTCTTCGTGAAACAACAACACCTTCAACCACCTCTCGGTGAGGGGGAGGATTTGAATTCTCACTAAGTCACCGAGGATGGTACACATTTCTTACTTGGTAAAAATGGTGAAGGTTTGTCTGTCAAGGAGAATGAGATTCGTCCTCAATCTTCAAATTGTTAAGGAGAGTTATTCCTGAACATGTAGTTTGTCCTCATGTTCAAGATCCCACCTCCAATAGATAGTGGGAGTAATCTTCTCTTCATAATCAGGGTTCCAAACCTCTTAGAATAAGGGGGAGGGATTTCTCACATATGCAGACAAATAATGAAGGTCCCAGGATCCCAAGGATTAAGCGTGGAAGAATTCCTCGACGATTTTTTCAAATCGAAAAAGGAATATTCTTATGCACTCCATCGGGAGATGAGGGATCTACCTCTTATTAAGAGGCGGTTGTCTCACTAAATCACAAAAAGTGACCAGATGTCATAAGGAAGAGATGGACTCACTGACAAGATTTGAGAACTCGTTGAAACTCCACTCCGATGTAAGTCTTCAAGATAAAACATCGTATGGATAGTTCAATTGATAAGTTCAGGCCCGGATACTCCTAGCCCTGATTTTCCATTCGGACTTTGAGTTCGAAATGGAGTAAAGATTGTTTTTCTCAATAGTGATCTTGAGAAAGAGATTTATATGGACTTACCCATTGATTTTGTATCAAAGGGATAAGAGGACAATGTGTGTCGTCTTAAAAGGTCCATATGTGATCTTAAGCAATCTTCCAGTTTTTGGTACTCTAGATTCCATAAAGCCATTTTGGCTTTTTCTATGGTCTCAGAATACCATTGTATATATCGAAAGATCAACATGGGGATTACGTTCCTCACGTTGATAATATACTGTTGACTAGGAACAACTTGGAGATGATTAAAACTACTAAAAAGTAGTCATTCTATGTCTTTGAGACAAAGGATACGGGTGAAACTAGGTATGTCCTAGAAGTGGAAGTAATCCAAAACCGTCCCAAGAAGCATGCATCAAAGTGTCTTGGAACGATTTTGGATTTATAATTCCTAACCCATAGATACTCCAGTTGAGAAGGGTTCAACCTTGAGTCTTACTCAATGCTCTAAAACAGATGATAAAATAGAGAAAATGAACAAAAGTCCCTGACCTTAGTATCATAGTAAGCTTATTGTAAGCCATGTTATATACATGACCCGACATTACTTTGCGACTAGTTTGATAAGTCGTTATCGAAGTAACCCAAAACTTGCTGGTTGGCAAGTCGTCAAGAGAATCAAGCGTTACCTTCGTGGTATTGATAACTCTGTCTTTTGCTATCAAGGAGGAGGCCTCGAATTGAGAGGATACTCAAATATTGATTAGGGTAGTGACTTGGATGAGTCTAAGTCAACCTCAGGACATGCCTTCAACCTGAGTGGGAGAGCCATGTCATGGTGTGCAAAGAAGCAAAGCTGCACAACAATGTTAGCTATGGAAGTAGATCGTGTGTCTTGTACCATAGAGACAAAAAGCATTGCCATTAGGTATATATACACTAACAAGGTGATATGTTCCCTTAACGAAAGTCATTCCTAATGATACGTTCAAAACTCATTAGTTGAGTCTTGGAATTCATAAGGTTTGGCAGTTAGACGTGTCCTATTACGTGATGGACATGTTTCTTTTGCAAATGGGCAAAATGCTCATAACTAATTGTTGCACGTTAGGCATATTGAAATGTCACGGGCTTCTGATTGACCTAGTCACACCGGCAATCGCCTTGACGCTTGAGTAGCGGGCAGGATGAGACTGAATCACATTGGCACTAAGTGTGCAATATTGATTACTCACACTGGAAGTGTATGAGTAGAATGAATATAGTCGCCTTAGTGAGACTAAGATGAGACTCGAGGGAGTCGAGCATGAAATAAGTTTTCATATTGAAGCCTTAAAAGCCGAATTCTGAGTGTCAAGATCAACATTCAGTATGTTGATCTAGTGGCTCGGGTTAGATTTTTGGATGAAAATCTAGACTGACGATTCGCATGGCATAAAGAGTGACGAACCCAGCTAAGTGGGAGTTATGCCGTGACACACATCTCATACTGTATGTGCTTATAAGACGACCCATATATGGGGTGACAATTGAATTCCCTATCACTTGTTACTGTGTGACCTTATGGACGATAACCCTTTGTCTTAAAGCTATGATATTAAATCGAAGCTTAATGATGCTACCTTAATGTGATTCTCAAGAACCACGATGTATACGGTTCAGCGAGAACACGTTAGGAAATCAGTTAAGCTAAGATGAAATTTCATGAGTGTTTAAGGAAAAATCGATCCACTATCACCATATCAGCCCGGGCGATTATGTTGAGAACATAATCATATGATATATCAGGCATGAAGGAATTGAAATGCCACTGGTGATGCACTGGGATGGTTTTGGGGTATCGTATTTCGTAAAAGTGTTATGTTAGTTGGATGGTAACTTAATATAACACTACTTATTATTTTTGGTCGCACGTCCTATTCCTGGTATGAAGCGTGAGGAGTTGTGATACATGGAGAATACGTGTTTTACGGCCTAAGTGGCCGAGTGGGAGCTGTTGGACGAGCCTAATGAGATTAGACCCGACGGCCACTTAAATCACCTAGGGCGACAACCCCTGCTACCCCCTAACCTATATAAAGGAGTTTAAGGGGTTAGCCTTGAAAGACGCCATGACGCGAATATTAGATCTCCCATATTCTCCTACTTCTCTCTCATGGCTGAATCACCATCAATTGGATTCTCGGATTTAAGACGTGATTATTAAGGCGACTCTGGTAGCCGCCTGATTTTCTTTATTATCGTGGATTATTACCGACAGTACGCTTCCGCATCCAGGTTAGTCCTAATTCTTCCTACAACTTGGAATTTACGAATGTTCCTTGATAAAAATTTAAGGATTTCCTTATATTCTTTTTTTAAAAATGGCCTCTAAATACATAGCACCCCTCTTGCTTAAAATTGTCACTAAACTATATAAAATATTCAAAAATATCACAAAAAAGATTTTTTTTGGTCAAAAATGTCATTAAACTAACTTAAGAAATAAAAACATACTCCTTAGCTTTTCAAAAATTACCAAAAATGCTACTGCCTTAATAACATTTTTTAATATTTTAAAAAGTTTAGTGATATTTATGACTAAAAAAAAGTTCAGTGACATATTTGAATATTTAAGATAGTTTAATGATATTTTTAAGCAAGAGCTCATAAGTCTCTCTTGGACTTAGATACTCTTGAAATTTGACTAGTGTGCGTGAAGCGCTTTTCAATTTTACAGAGAATTCAGTAAATAATTGTGTGATTTTTAAGACATGGTTTACTATCATATGTGAATTACTCAAATTATTTTTTAAATAATTAGTTAGGATTGTCAAATAGCCACGTAGCGGCCAACATCAAAATGACATTTCCAGGAAAAAGATAAGATCTCAATTTCTTAATGAAGAAGCTTTACACATAATCATATTCCTTCAGTATCACATGAAAGTCTTGAACAATCCTGATATTTTCCTTTTCTCAAAATTTCTGGATTGAGCCATTTGTACTATGGTGAGATCATATAACTGTCCAGTGAAAGTGATGTGTTATACTCCTATGATCTAGAGCCTGGACCATTAACTCAAGCATCACCCTCAGTGAATTTCCAATTAGAAGCAAATCATCCATCTTATGAAATTCTAGATAAAAGAGTATTAGTGATGGTAATTAGGTTGGTATAGAACGGATTACGTCATATCTGTACTCATATTTGTTTTCAAAAATCATATTCATGTTTGTATTTGTATATGTTGGGTATTAAAAAACAAAACCCATACCCATACCCATATCCATCTGGTTCACGAGTTTGAGGGTTTTAGTTGGGTTCACACAAAAAATAAAAGTTAACATTCATATGCAACCCATATTCAAATACGATGTATATTTGTATCATTACAAGATTATAAAGTTATGATATTTTGGGTATATATTTTTAGAAATGAGAAACCAAACACGTTATTGACTAGCTTGCTATTAGAAGAGTTTGGGTTGGATTTAAACAGAAAAAACATTAAACCCAAATAATTTTCTTATCTTCTTATAAAAAAATGTACGGGTAAGGTGCGAGTACACGGTAGTGAGGGCTATACCCATATCCCTATGAGTTCCCATTTTCTAATACTCATCTTATACCCATGCAAAATCTATTTTTACCACTATTTAGACTTTAAGTGGGGCGAATTTTACGAATTTTAAACAGGTGCGGATATTACCGTCATCTCATAAGAGACTCAAAGAAATTGCCCAAAAAGAAAGACAAAATATGGGAAATTTCCCCAGGGGGACCCACATGCTCAAATGTGTGGATTTTCCACTTTCGCTGGATATATTATAATCACACACAGAGAGACAGAGAGGGGGGTAGAGAGAGAGAGAGAGTAGAGCAGTCTCTGTAAGCAGAGGAAGCTGTGGAAGGTATGAGTCTTCTTGTATATTTAGATGATTACAGGTTTAGTTGTAGATGAGAAGGTCCAGTTTTTTATTATTATATTATGTGTATGTATGCTTTCTGGGAGAAAGATTTCTTTTTATGCTTTCTATTTGTTCATATGGATGTAGTATATATGCTTGAATCAGCCTTTTTTTTTGGGGGGGGGGGGGGGACAAAGGACTAATTATTATGATGGGTATGCAGTTATACCCTGTGATAATTGTTATCAAAGCTTATGTAACTCTAGAGCTTGTGTTAGATGAGACAGTCTTAAATGAAAAATTGTAAGAAGGTAGGTTATTCACATGAAACCCTGTGAAAATTGAGCCTCTAACTTCACATTGGAGCATCTCTGATCCTAAATTTTTCCACATATCTTGATATCTTGATTGAATTTGAAGAATTATACCCAACTATCCATGGATGTTAAGGTAAATAAAACATGTTTGATCCTAAGTTAACTTACATTTGGATGTTTTTATTCAGATGTTTCATAATTGGTATAACACTCAGATAACACAATAAACATAGACATAGGTAGAATCATAGTTACCCCTATTTCTACAGCAAGTAGTCAAGTATGTAATAGGTACAAAACTAATACGAAAAGTTACAGGTAATCCCAATAACTTAACTTTTCATGTCAGGGTTGTGCTCCAAGAATGATCATCAAGAATCTGTTACTGGTTCTCTCCTTTGGGGCTTTGATAAGCTCCTCCCTTCTTCTACCAGCTGAATGCTTGGTGAGAATGAGTCTGAAGAGGCGTCCATTGGATCGCGATACTGTGAATGCCATGAGAATCGTGAGAAAAATGGGCATGGATCAACAAGGTATAAGGGGTCTTCTAACAAAGTATCACAATTCGGATGCTGACATATTATACCTGAAGAATTTCTTGGATGCTCAATACTATGGAGAAATTGGTATTGGCACACCTCCACAGAATTTCTCGGTTATATTCGATACTGGAAGTTCTAACCTTTGGGTCCCATCATCAAAATGCTACTTCTCTGTAAGTGATGCTGGCTACTGTGGTCTTCGAGACCTTTAATTGAATGCTTCGCTTCCTTACTACTCGTTTGATGCAGATAGCGTGCTATTTACATTCAAAATACAACTCAAGAAAGTCAAGTACATACAGGAGGGATGGTAATTGTTTTCATAACATATATGTTGTTCTCATATTATGTACCAAGACCTTTATCAGGGATCTTTTGGAGACAGCCTTTCTGATGGCTTATGTTAGGAATAAGAATGTGTACTTGTTGACGTTCCTAGGCTCCATCATGACAAGATTCGTACTTGTGGTCGTTGTAACATCTGTGCCTTTTGAGTTGGTGTGTGAATGATGTGATTGACATAACGTCCCTCAGGAAAACGTTGTGAAATAAAGTATGGGACTGGATCCATCGCTGGTTTCTTCAGCAAGGATAATGTACAAGTTGGAGACCTTACTGTCAAGGATCAGGTTTGTCCTTCCATAACCTCCCTGTCCTTCTGGTATGTTTTCATGAGATAAGTTGCATGTTTGTGCCAAAGTTCTGGGTAAAAACCCTCGGCTTGTATCAGGTTTTTGTCGAGGCAACCAAGGTAGGAAGTCTCAGCCTTCTACTTGCAAAGTTCGATGGCATATTAGGGCTTGGCTTTCAAGAAATTTCAGTTGGAAATGCTACTCCTGTATGGTAAGCTGATCTTTAAACTAAATCTCCCATTTCTCAGTTTCACTAAACATAGTTTTTATGTTATTTGAACTCTTCGTTGCACTTTAACGCCCCCCCCCCCCCCCAATTTGGCATTCGATAATCTGACATGAGTTTGGGCAGTTGATGCTTAATTTTAGAGCTTAGACCCTGCCAAATGCAAGTTCTGAGAAAATAACCAAGTTCAGTGTCCAGATATGTAGCATTGTTGGACACTTGTAGCCAAGTTTAAGTAAAGCATATGATGGCATAGTCGACATGCTAATGCCCAGCCTTGATGTAGGTTTAACATGGTGCAACAAGATCTTGTGAGTGAGGAGGTTTTCTCATTCTGGCTGAACAGAGATCCGACTGCTGAAGTAGGAGGGGAGATAGTTTTTGGAGGGGTTGATCCAAAGCATTACAAGGGGGACCATACTTACGTTCCTATAACAGAGAAAGGATATTGGCAGGTTTGTGATTGTGAGGATCGGTGATGAAGATATATTGACGATTACTCTTTTACAACGCCATTCAGTTTATTTTTCTTCTGTTAACTGACTTTTGCAATGTGTGTAATTTCTGTCACTTGGTTGTCAGTTTGAAATGGGGGATTTCTTCATTGGCAATTATTCAACTGGTAAGTTCAGATCTTCACAAAAATGGACTTACTGTTGGGGTAGTAGAGAAAGAGTGAAAGACACAGGATCTTTCGTAAACAATTAGCCGATTTCATGTGAGAATATTCAATAGAAATGTGGAGTAACATTCCTTGAATACATTGTCTTCACTTGACATTCTACAATTCATCATCTCTCTACAAGGCTGTCTGGATTCGGATCGCTCCAGACCCTTCTCAAGCGGGATCCATGCTTTATTATTTTTTGGGGGGGGGGGGGGTAATTGTTCTTCTTGCATTTTTTTTGTCAGTAAACCTGACATTGAATTCCTTCAGGCTTTTGTAAAGGTGGCTGTGCTGCTATTCTAGATTCAGGAACGTCGTTACTTGGTGGCCCAACGGTAGGCATTACTAGTTCATTACTGATCCTTTTGATCTAGATTTTGACATTGATATACTAAATTTTGCAATCTTTTAGTTGTTATATTAGTATTAATCAGTTTCCCTGATAACTCTGCAAATTTCAGCGCGTTATCGCAGAGATCAATCATGCAATTGGTGCACAAGGTATTCTGAGCACCGAATGCAAAGAAATTGTTTCTCAGTATGGAGAGATGATTTGGGATCTTTTGCTGGCCGGGGTTTGTTTCTGTTCCTTTCTCCTTATTAACAGTGTAACTTGTAAGCACTAACTTTATTAAACCTGGAGATATTGGCCCTTGCTGGATCACATAAACTAGATTCGAAACAGGGCAACCGGATTTTGAATTGTCAGATTCCATTTCAGGCATGCCAAGCTGAAATTTTCCCAATCAAGAATTTTTGTACTCTAAAGACAAACTTACTGGACCCACTGACTTAAACCCCAAAAGCCTTAATCATAGGTCTGAACTTCCATCAAGCCAAACATGACCCTATCCAAATCTAGGTTGAATGATCCTTTTGTCAGGTCTAGCTTCGTTCCAACCCCTCAGAATCCATGCCCCTAGTGTTGTTTCTACTTAAGATAAAGCACTTCCTATCAAAATTCCTGCTATGCAGTTCCAACCAGATAAGGTATGCTCCCACATTGGCTTGTGCTGCCTCAACGGAGCTGAGTATGTCAGGTCAGGGATCTTTCTTTCATAGCACCAGTCTCTCTTGAACTAATCAAATCAGAGTCATATTCACATTCAATGATCTTTCTTTGCAGTGATGGTATCGAAACAGTGGTAGACCGAGAAAACAGGAAGAACATGTCAGTTGGCAATGAGGTGTTCTGTGATGCCTGTCAGATGGCTGTGGTTTGGATCAGAAACCAATTGAGACTGGAGAGGACAAAGGAACAAGTACTAGAATACGTGAACGAGGTGATGAGTTTATAAAAATTAAAAACGCTTTTGTAGTCGTGGATTTCTTTGCCTAGTTTTAACTACCGACATTTATGCTAGGCTTGTGTCCTCTGAACTCTAAAGCTGTTCTTTTCTGTTCTGCAGCTTTGTGATGCCATACCAAGTCCAAATCAAGAATCAGCAGTCCCCTGCGATAAAATCCCGAAATTGCCGAATGTGACGTTTACAATTGCAGATAAACCTTTCACACTAACCCCGGAACAGGTTTTTCTTGTGTCAAATACATTTTGTTCTATTACTCCTGGTCATTTCTTGCCTTCAAAATGGTACTTCGGCCACTCTGTAGTCCAAGCCTGACTTCCTTGGCGCTGGTGGCTGTGTAGGCCAATGGGTTGGTGTAGAGTGGCCTGTGGGCCAGGCCAGGCTGAGCCCTGGCTCTGTCTCGGACTGAGTCAATTGGGTCTGGCAAATTGAGCTTGGTTGTGTTCATTGTTGCAGTTGAACCAAGCCATAGAGTCATGAACAGCTCAACCCACCTAAGCTCGCTCCTTTATATGAACCGAGTTTCCCCACTTATTTGGATGTCACCCACTTAGGGATCTTGAGTCTGACATTGCTCACCTATGAAAATATATCTCCCTCACACCGAGTTCGAAAATTAACGGACAGGCTTACGGGGTTTGTAACTTTCGATGATTCCCAACTTCATGAACTTTATCTTCTCCCTCTCCATGGTTTCCGTCATTGCAGTACATTCTATGTACTTCGGAGAACTTTTTGCTGGTTGAAAGGTTCTTTACTCCATCACCGACTTCAATTTTTTTTCAAACTTTCAGTACATTCTTAAAGCCGGGGAAGGTCCTGCAGCAGTCTGCCTCAGCGGGTTTACTGCTTTTGATGTGCCTCCTCCTCGCGGACCACTGTGGTACGTTATTACATAACTTAATACGACATGGCTTCAATGTCCTCTATTGAATCCTTCTTCTAATCTTCTATTTCTGACATGGATTAATTAATACTTGAAACAAAATTACAGGATTCTGGGAGATATTTTCATGGGAGTTTATCACACAATTTTCGACTCTGGCAATCTCAAGATCGGTTTTGCTGAAGCTGCTTAGTCTTTGGATTGCCTACTAGTCCCTGTGTGCCTTTGTAAATTAGAGATGAGATCGGTTGTAGTAACAGCAGCAGTTGTCGTCAAGATGTAGACTGAAAACACGGGTGATGTTAATCGAGTTTCATGACTCGTGCTCCTGAATAATGGTCTGTGGAGAAGATGTTTATGAAAGCCAGTTGTTTGTGTTGCTTTCTTAAATTTGTGTCGGTATCAGTTCACCCTGAGCCCTGTAGGCTTAGCAGATGGCCTAACGTGGGTTGCGAAGAATAGGAGGGCGAAGAAAACGAAGTTCACAAGCGAGTTACTTCAATTTAATGAGGTAGACAACTGAAATATTGGACCGGTTTTATTCCTAATGTATAATACTGCAAGTTTGAAATACTTTTGAATTTCGTTTATTCTAAAGCGTTAAGGGCTAATTTACAGTACTTTTTGAATTTCTTTTTGTTTACCTTCATGAGGACCATTGAGGACAGAGCAGACTAAAAAAGAGCATAAGCTAGGATTAAGGGTGAGGCAGTAGCAAAGGAAAAATATTGCAAATATCTTACATGAGGTAGTCCCACCCAGCTTGATAAGAAAGGTTTTATCCTCATCACATCCTCTAACGAGTGCCTTCTGCTCGTGGATGCTGCATTAAGTTACCCATTACCTTATGTGATGAGAGACACTTGTCTGTTTGTATAAAGACTCTAATACCATATTCAAGGAAGCGACTAAACTGACACTTGATTGGTGGTCGACGGGTCAGGAAAAATCTCTATTTAACAGCTTGGTCTCTTTTTTCTCCTCTGTTAAAGCCCGATCATTCAATTAATCCACATGAGCTCAAATAATTGGTACGCATTCCAAACTTTCATAGACATTGGAAGTAACATGTTCCCTGATTATTATGGATCCAAAGCAATGACAACAAACCAGACAAGAAGCCAGAACATCAGCGACAATCAGAGATCGCAATGCTCTCTGATCTGACAATGACAGCAGGTCTAGAACTGCAAAGAAGATGTCATTTCTGAAATCTGTTCTCTACCGCAAACAAGTCCCAAAGGTGGAAAAATCTGGCAAAACACTATTGAGGCGATTAGTTGTTTTGCCAATACAGTGATCATGACGACTCTTCGTCACTGTCATTGCCAAAGACGGAGGCCACGGGCACTTTAGGCTTCTTTACAGCACCACCAAATGATGTCTGTGAAAAGGGAAGGGGGGGAAAATACAGATCACCATGTGCTTCCTGGTGAAGGCAATGAGGCTGGAGAGAACATATTAGACTTCCACATAGTTCAGAATAGTTAAGTTCTTACGAAGGCACAAATACTAGGGAGAGTTACGGTGAAGAGACCCATATCAACAGCACTCAAATTCCAATGGATACATGGGATTTTCGTGCTAAATTATGTTATATCAGCAGAATATTATAACTAGGGACTAGACTAGAAAGGAATGGGTATACAGCCCGACCCAAGTAACCCTAACCAGACCCATAAGATGACTTCAGTCTGACACAAACTTGACCCAATTGAAGTTTTTCCAACCAAATGTTGTTCATATCTTCTTTTTTCTTTTTCTTTTTTCAAACAGACTTATTTGACCAACCAGACTAAAACATGATCTCAATTCCAACATGATCCACATCAGAACTGAACTGCACATTTCATCAAAATAAAATTGACTTGAGCACATAGTAAACAATTTCGAGGTATAAACAGAAGATAAATCAACAAACCTTAGATGTTCCACTTTTAGCTGAAAAGCCAAACTTCAGTGCTTTCCGCTGATCAGTTTCAGCAGGGGTGCTAGCACCTTTTGTCACATTCGAAACAGAGACACTTGCAGATTGTTGTTGCTCTTGCAGTTGCTGTTGCTTGCAAGCATCAGCCCTGGTCATAAAAAAAAGCCAGTATGAGATACAAAAATATAGTTTATATGATCACAAAAAATCTCAGTTCAAAGAGCCTACATTTGAGCAAACTTGGCCATCTCCCTTTCTTGCCGTTGCATTTCTCGTTTCAGCCGGTCATCACGGTTGCTACCATGCATCTCTCTCATCTCCTTGAAGCGCTAGCCAAGTAATGACAAAAATAGATTAGATAGGAAAACTCCTATATCAGTCAAGCTCGATAAATTGAGTTTTAACTGCTCACCTTTCTGTGGTTATGATCATAAGAGCTCAAGTGAGCTTCAAATTCCATTGCCAGCTTGTATTGCTTGTTACAGAGATCACAGAAGAATACTTTACGTATCTCTTTCACCTCAGTTTGAATTTTCTGCTCCCGTTCTGCCATCACCTGGATTTTCAATATGTGCAGGAAGCAGGGACAAGAACCCACCAGGTAATATAAACTGCACGTAATTCTCAAGAGCTTCCAAAGTGGATGTACGCTCATGACATACCATTGCCCTCAAAAGACATGCATATATGCTATATGCTGCCTTCTGCTATTAGATATAGGTTTCACAAAAAGTAATGAATCAAACCATTTTATCTACTTCCCTGGCTAATTGCAACTCAGAAATGCTGCGATGATAACAAATTTTGAATGCATACCTCTCTCTTTTTTGCAACTTCCTCTGTCTCCTCTACCTCAATATCGAGCTTTCTGCGTTGAATATTCTCTTCAGCAGTAAAATAATCATCCTCTTCTTGTTTCCCAATTCCAAGTTTGGGATCTCTTATCCCAGATTTTATTGGTTCAGTTATACCTGAAGATATGGATGCAAAACAATTTTGTTACGGGAACAGCACCTGGGGTGATGAAGTGTTAAAAACCATTGCTATGGGAAACACTATTTATCTAAGGAGTTTGTCCCAAGTCTCAACAGTAAAAGGATCTGTACAACTATGGAAAGCCAAATAATCAAGGCTACAACCTGGGATTCAAGTTCCACTGTTAAGAGTAAAGATAACATGCTGTATTATTTTCTTCTCCTATGTACAACCTTCCACAGTATAGATCCTATTGCCTGCTAGCCTCTTTGATGCATCTACACTTTGTGCATATCCCAAGTGCAAATACCACGTGCAAAAGAGCAAAGAAGGGGGGTGTTTGTTCCTGCAGTCAATACAATTTTAGAGAAACTTTTTTAAAATGATTGAAAGTCGGAACAACAATACTTTCTCTCCCTTTTCTGGTTTCAAAAACAAGAAATCTTGTACTTTTCCAAGTTGGGAAACAAGAGAAACAAAGATGAACAATCAGATCACTGGATACTAGTTTGATTTGGAGAAGAGAACCTCAGCAGAAAAACTTATCAGTCATATCATGAAAAGGAATTGTGTTGATATAACAGGGTCAAGTGGGGTCATCAGGCATCAACTGCTGCTAATTTCCAAAACTCCAATATTACTCAGTCTCAGCCAGTCGATGCATCACAAAGACTAACGACAAGATCCTTTTTTCTTTCATCTACCCCAAGTCAATGTCACTAGATAGAAAATTTAAGAATTACTATGTCATCCTTTGTTTTTTTTTTTTGGGGGGGGGGGGGAGCATGCATGGTACACTCAAGGATGGGTCTCTTGGAATTGGTCTCTACTTGGGTAGGATGCTTGTGGTTGGATCTCCCCAAACCTAGACCCAAGGGACCCAGACACGGGATTTTTTGGGGGAGATGGTAATCATTTATTGTAATACTGAGGTGAATTTAAATTTTCTTCAAAAAGAAAATTGGCAGCATATGGAAGAGCAGATGAGTTCATTTGTCGGCAACACATACCCTGCTCATTCTTCCCCAGTCCCTTCCCTTTCCAGCCCATTTTCTGAAGAAGCCTGAAGCCGACATTAGATGATGTCAATTGCCTGTCCTCTGATGCTTGTTCAACATTATCCAAATCAACATTCTCAGTAGGCCTGTGATTGATAGGCAAACGAAAATCTTCACTGAAATCCTCGCCAAATAAATCCTGGTCAGGCCAAATAGTTGAGGAAATGAGAAGTGATCACCCCACCTAGCAAATCCTTGGCATACTTAGAATTAGCAAAGAGGAGCACATCACCTATGGTTATCAAAGAATTGAACTCCTATATGATATTAATTCAAAATCAATAGCACAGCCAAATCACCGTCTTTTGCTAAAAAAACTAATCAAAAAAATTTCTCATTGTTGTTCCTCTTTTTTGTTGGGGGCGGGGGAAGGGGGGAAGGGGATTGCAGTTGACTGCAGTCCACCGTTGATGGGCTCATGGGCTGCCCCCGGGTAGAGCAACAAAACATCAACAGCATAAGTCTCGGGTAAAGAGATCCTTTACCTCCTTCCTCTCATGCCTTGTATCCCGCAGACTTGACTCTGCTCCACTGTTGTTCCATCTGCAGTCCATCTCTTCTGAACAGAGAAAGCAAATATTTTTACTACTTCCTGTTTTCATCAGAAAAATTTTCTTCAATTAACTGGGATTCCTTTAATATAAAAATTAACAAAGCATAGACTCAGTATTCCAGCATATTGACAGGCATGAAACATTCACCATAATGCTCAAGGAAAGTTTGCATGTGACAGTACAGTCAAGGCGAATCAAATTGCCACATACCCTTATAAAGGAAGAAGGTAACTACTAACAAGGGACAGCCATCCTCCTAAATGCACCACATTTTTAACTCCTCAAACCTCCAAAGAACAGCACAGTTGTGAATAAAATGGGGTGATTTCCAGAATTACCACAGGACAGCAAATTGAACAACATGGTTTTCTGTAGTTACACCCTTAAACTAAAAAACCCTGTGTTCTTCCTTCATGTTTTCTAAAATCACATTCATTAAATCAGCACCACATCCTGCTCCTGCAACAGACGATGCAATAAGAAGCTCAACAGCTATCTGAACACTCCATACAAGCTATCCATATCTGATTCTCCCTCCATACAAGCTATCCATATCTTATTCTCCCTCCATGAATCAGGGATACTCCAAATAAAAGGGAATTTCTCAAGTTCTCCTAACTTCACCACAAAGTGCCCAATTAACCATCTTTGTGGTCATTCTCATTCTTTATGATTCCAAGTTTCAGAGTAGCTATGTCTATCACCCCTCTAAACAAACAACAAATCCAACATCTAAAAACAGGAGGACATCGAATCACAAAAGCTTCATTAAACTGAGATTAGCTTAAACCCACACCAAGACCAGTCTTCGCCAACCCAATTCTAATTCAAGCTTCTAAAGCTAGCAAATAGAAACAAAAACAAAAACAAACGAGCATTAAAAAAAAAAAAAAGATGAAATCTTAGGAGTTACTGCTTCATTCATAGCTCCAGCATCAAACATCAAAAACTAGATAACAAAAACCCTAACAAAGTGCCCAAATCGTTAGATCAGTTGCTAGATTCAACCTTTGCAAAGGAACTAGTAGGATTGATGACGAAAGAATAAGAAGCACAAAGTAGGTTAAATGGAATCAAATCTAGAACTATCAACTAAAACCCTAGATTCAAGATTTTCAACACCTCCGAAAGAAGATTAAGGAAAATTAAGAATTCCATAATTGACAAATCCAAGCGACTAATCAAAATCAAAGTTCTATAGATGCGAATTTAACATTACCAGGTCGAAAACCCACACCTTTCGGCTGTCTGAAAGTCTCTGTGAGTCTGTCTGCTCTGAAACTCGACGTTACGATATGCTCGAAACTTTCTTCGCTAATTTTGCGAATTGCAATCCCTGCCCTCTTTGTCAAGAATGCACAATTGGATTGCCCGTTTAACTTTTAAAATTTTGTTATCGACTTTTTACAGCATCAAAATCGAGTTTTTATTATAGCTCATGAATGGGTTGAATATTTCAATTATAAATTTTCTTCATTCAACATATATCGAATTCCAAAGAGCATTCTTAATCAGAGTTTCAAGTTTTGAAACTTCATCCAACCACATCAATAAAAATTTTATTTTTTAGGGCTAATATTCACTTCTCTAACTTATGGAACTTTCATGTCATATGAGTCCTCACCGCAGGGCAAAAGAACAGAAAAATTACAACGCGTGTGGGAACAGTCTGGCGATCCTCACCGCGGGGTGCGATAGCAAATAAAGGTGCAATATGTGGCACTGGGGCCTCCACGAGTGGAAACTGGTTATATGACAAATATATATTGGAGAAATCTATATGTGACAAATGGGAGTACAAACTCCTAAGTATATGAATGTATGATATGCATAACTATTCACAAAATCTAATCCAAAATTTTATTTAATAAAAATAAATATCCAACCACTTGAATTAGTTTATATTCGTTTAATTTTTTGAAGTGATGCTAACAATTTTCTAATGGACGATAAAAAAAAAATTCTAATGAGACGTACCATTATTGTGGGGCATTTTCGTCAATTCAACCTTTTTCATAACTCAATTACAACTATTATAAATATTATATATTGTACTATAATTATATCATCTAAAACAAATCAAAAGGTGAGATGATTGGCTCATATTGGCTCGATTTTTCTTTTTGCCTATGTTGAGATCATAAATTGCCAGAACGAATACCGTATATTCATAATTGGATTATACTGATGTTAGTTGGGATAAGTTTGAGCAAGTTTACATTTTTTTTTCTTTCTTTATTTTGGCCAACTTTTGGATCTTCATGTAAGGGCAATTCATTGTTGAGTTGTAACATGCATAGTTAATTTGGGACTCGAGTTTTGCTTTTCAAATTTTCCCCATAATCTCCCTCTTTGGTTCCTTTGTTTCTCAAATGAATAGCCAAATTTAACTTTGAATCCAATGAAAAATTCCGAACTTTTTCAATTAAAAAAAAGAAAAAGAAAACTGAGCTGAATTGTTCACATCCAAACTTGAATCTAAGTTCAAGCCTTACAACCTTAAGCTTAGCAAATTTTGGGCGAATTCTGACATGCTTCTAGAGTTTTACGAGTATTTGTTCTCACTTATCACATATATTGATTTTTTTCTTGCTTATATTTGTTATATAGATTATAGATTATTTTAATATAATTTTATTAGTGTGATTTTTGAAAGTATGCACTGTCACAAGCACGATAGATACTTTTGAGCTAAGCTCAAGCCATATCATCCCCTCGATTTGATTACAACTGTACTTATAATATGTTGTAAAAATTTACCAATCGATTACGACCCTACTTGTGATTTGTTGTGAAAATTTATTCATGATGCATGTATATGAAAATTTTCGTGGAAGTTTCTATAGATCTATTTACAAAGACCTAACGTAATCAACATAAACTATTTTGAAGGACCTGTGAAGTGCACTGATTAAGAAATCAAGTTTCAAAAAAGGCGCATAACTAGAACAACACCCCCTCCAAAAAAAAATCTAGAAGTTAATCGAACGTCCTTGTCTAAGTCAATCAAGTTGAAAGTCATTACTTAATTATTAAAGTGTTGCTAAAATGACTCGCTTGTTCCAATGAAATTAGGCACAAATTAGCATCAAATATTCTCTTCGAGTCCAAAGAATAGATTCTAGCTTGTAGCACTAATTAAAACATGATTTAATTAGTGCTTGTATTGATTTTTTTTCTCACTGCCACAAGCACATATATTGATTTTTTTTTTCCTGCTTGTATTTGTTGCATAGATTATTTTAATATAATTTTATTAGTGTGATTTTTAAAAGCATGCACTGCCACAAGCACGATAGATGCTTTTGAGCTAAACTCAAGCCATATCAGCCCCTCGATTTGATTACAACTGTACTTATAGTATGTTGTAAAAATTTACCAATCGATTATGACCCTGCTTGTGATTTGTTGTGAAAATTTATTCGTGATGCATGTATACGAAAATTTTCGCGGAAGTTTCTATAGGTCGATTTACAAAGACCTAACGTAATCAGCATAAACTATTTTGAAGAACCTGTGAAGTGCACTGATTAAGAAATCAAGTTTCAAAAAAGGTGCATAACTAGAACAACACCCCCCACCCCCCCCAAAAAAATCTAGAAGTTAATCGTACGTCCTTGTCTAAGTCAATCAAGTTGAAAGTCATTACTTGATTATTAAAGTGTTTCTAAAATGACTGCTTGTTCCCATGAAATTAGGCACAAATTAGTATCGAATATTCTCTTCAAGTCCAAAGAATAGATTCTAGCTTGTAGCACTAATTAAAACATGATTTAATTGTATTAGGAACAAGTTTTATTATTTAAATAACCATTTGCATCAATAAATTGTTATATATGAAACATGAAGGAAGACAAAATTAAGAACTTGATTAGTTAATAGTTCCGTGTTTTCAGGACATGATTAGCAGAATAACCATTAAGAACTTGATTACGAAATTCTAGTAGCTTAAAGTTCATTAAACATTATCGTACTCACGTATAATATTACTACTTTTTGATAGTGAGAGATAAATGATACTCCTTTTAAAACAATAATGTTGGTATTAACTTTTTTTTTAATGCAACATGTGAATTTAATGCAGCTTTGGGGGTGGCATTTTGCATATGTTTGAAAGTGATAATTTAGGTGGTATTTTGTACACAAAAAAAAAAAATCTAAATAACAACGGAATCATAAACAGAAAAAGACAAATTAGCGACGGAATTTTGAATTCAGCGACGGAAAAGGGTTGTCGGATTTTTGCTCATCGCTGCGTACCTGGCGATGGACGCAGCGACAAACCAAATTTTGGCGGGTGATAAAAAGGCGGAGAAGTCAACGACGGAGTAAAAATCCGTCACCATTACTGACGGAAATAGCGACGGAAATTCCGTCGCTAATGGCGACGAACTCTTATTCTGTCGTTGGCTTCAACTTTTAAAAAAAGGAAAATCTCATATTCTGTCGTCAGTCTGTCACTAGATTTGTAATTTTTTTAAAATAAAAACGCTTGTTTTTAATCGTATCCCTCAGTGCATACAGTTAAATCCATGTCAAGAAATTGACAAAGAGTATTCACTCCATGAACATCCATGGCTTCGAATATGACTTCATTCAAAATGTTCTCAACAATTTTCAAACCATAAATATGTGGAATATCACATACAAAGCAACAATTGAAACCAATTGTTTTCAATTCACAAGCAACAAGTCCCAGACAAAGGGTATATATCACAAGCCACGAATCCTAAACAAACCGTAAGTTGCTAGTTAATCAAAGTGAAATTAAGTTCGAAGAAGAGGATAAGCAAGCACTAAGAGGAAGGAATGAATTAATCACCTAGCCATTGTTGAAGGAGAAGCAAGCAAGCATCAAGAAGAAGAGGGAGAAGCATGGACAAGCAAGCACCAAGCTGTGTACTCCATAACGAACTAATGAGGAGAACCACCAACTAGGAAAAAACTACAACGTACTCAATCAGCAAGGTGAGGATTATCATCCTCATCCTCATCCTCATCCTCATCCCCATCCTCATTATGTTGTGACTGCTGAGGAACGGGTGGGTGAGATCCCGAGCCAGAAGCTTGTTGTATTTGAAATAAATGCTTGCAATTGCTGACCGATACTCATCATTTGCTAGCTCAGTTGTTAGTTGCTTTGGGTGAGTAGTTTGTTGGAATCCTCAGTTGCTTACATTTCTCCATAAGCAACCGGTAACTTTCAGCTTGTAAAGTCATCTCACTCCCTGAGTCGGTTACTACACCCCTTAAATCATTCAACTCTTGTTGGGATGGCATATAACCTATATCTGCTAACAACTATTTATGTAAAGTACCTAACATTAGTATATCAATTAAATAAACTTATCGTATAACAATGTTCATTGAAACTTTAATATTGAAACTGTACCGGCTTGCTGAGTAGGACTAAAGTGACAAGATTCCATAATGTTGATAGCCCCATCGCCAATGTCATAAATACGGCCTTTTTTGTTCTTGTACATCTTCACCCACAACTCATTTGAGTTTGAAAGTAGTTTGGATGGATTTTGAGAAGTGTCATCCCAGGCCCCTTAGGAGCTGAGCGCGTTTTGAAATTCGCATTCAAATGATTCCTACAATATCACAACATATGCAGAAAATCATATATGTTACAGTTAATAAAATTTAAGTATATGAGTACAGTTTGAATTACTAATAAAGATTGATAATTGAGAATAGCTTACATATGTTGTTTGTGGTTTCTTGTCAACCCAAGGGGCATATTCTTTGCCATGGAGTTTGCGAGTGCGCTTGAATAATTCAACAATTGTGGAATCCGTCCCAAATTCTTCCCTCTACGTGCCAAATAAAATTATATGAAACATCCGCTAAACCACATTCAAAGTGGCATAGAGTATTAAAATTAAAGAAAAGCATAGGAAAGTTCGTTACCAGATGCCTCCTATGCTCATGCATAGGGATCGAGCCACAGGTATGCAGATATGAGCCACCACTTTCTGGAGTACTTAATCGGTTCTTTTGGGTTGTTTCACGCAATTTTTTGTAAGCTTTGTTTGCCCAGTATTGTTAGAGTCCCTCCCATTGAGTATCACCAAGCCAAACAAACTTCTTGTTGTACTTCCTTATTTTGCCAAGGAAGTCTTTCATGCGTGCATTGCCTCTATTTTCAAAATTTTTTCTTATACATTTCTCATTGACCGGATACCAAGTAAACCACTTCTGCAACTACGAACACAATAAACACATCAAATAATACAATAGTAATTTATCATGGTCACACAAAGTGTTAATATGTAGTGACTTTAGTTACCTTGAACTCTCCAAATCACAAATTCCGTACAGATTTGGACACTTTACCCCAAGTAGGCCAAACTCCGTCATATTTGTTTTGAAATATGAGAGAAATTCTAGAATAGCATCATCATTAGAGAGAAACTTAATTGAACAAAATACATCAAATTGATTAGTTGTTAAGTAAAATACTTGAAGTACATAACATATAACAATTGAAGACTTACCTGTTATCGTCTAACTCAATTCAAGTCTTTGTTCGAGTGCTCCCATGACTAGATTGTGCTTCACTTTCTCCAATTGCAATGTTTTCTTGGGACTGGTTTGTGTCAGGGTCAATGAATTGAGGAGTAGGCTGCACAATATTGACAAAGGGGGGTTTGGAGGAATGTTATAGGCAAATTGGCGCATCGTACATGGTTGTCTGATTGGGAATGTACGAGGTCTGATGATGGAAAGCCCCAAATGAGAGAGCGATTGGTCCTAAAAGACCTGATATTTAACCAGTCATTATTGCTCCTGGCTGAACTTGGGGGGAGGGGAAGGAAGATTGATCAACGTCCATGGCGGTAGGATCTACGGTGGAGCTCCTACACCCTCACCCTCTACCTCGAGTAGAGGACTTACCTCGACTGGAACTGAAATCCATACCTAAAATAGTTGACAACAAATGCAAATACAAATATATAACAATTGCACATATCAATCATTTACTCAGACATCATAATAGTTAGCTAACAAATATTATGAAAATTCATTCATACAATAAAAGTCATGTCACAACCAATAGTTTCCAAGTAAGTTATTGGATAAGAATTAATTTTAATTTAAATAATAATAATTACATAAGTTACTAAATTATATATTACATATATTTACTTATAAATTTCTACAAATATACTTATATTTTTATGAATTTCAAAAACTAATAATTCATCCAAACTTGAGCGTTTTATTCCACTAACATATCAAATTTCAACTTAAAATTATCAAACCTAAGCCTACATTACATTGGACAAAATCTTGAAACAAATTAGAGCTACAACTTCATACAAACATTATATTTCAACAAAATTATAAACTAAAACATTTCATTTCACCAACATATCAAATTTTAACTTCACATTATTAAATCTAAACCCTAAATTACATTGAGCAAAATCTTCAAACAAATTAGAGCAATAACCTCATACAGATACCACATTTCAACAACATTATCAACTAAAGCATTTTATTTTACCAATACATCAAATTTTAACTTTAAATTACCAAACCTAAACCATAAATCGCATTTAGCAAAATCTTGAAACAAATTAGAGTAATAACCTCACACAAATACCACATTTCAACATAAATATGAACAAACTATGAAATTCTAACAATGCAATATAAAAATTTGAAGAAATTAGAACTAGTTTAGTTGGAAAAATGACAGAAACTTTAGAAGAATATTGTACTTGCAATTGGTTTTTCCCCTACTTCCTCATTGATGTTGTATGCAAAATATATATAATACATGAGTTTGCCGCCTAAACCTGCAGCTATTTGCATCTAACCAAGAATTCTACGTGAACAATTATAAAGCAAAAGAAATTTATGTTTTGCAAGACTTCTTACCCAACTAGAATTAGGTAATTATGATAAAATCAAGGCTAATTTTATCATAACAAAAAACACCTTTTGTTAATACGCCCCTCAAGTTGGAGCATGTAGATCAATAATGCCCAACTTGGACTTCAAATACTGGAACTGATCCCTGCCTAGGGCTTTGGTGAAGATATCTGCTAGTTGTTCCTTGGTACGAATCTTGAGTAACTGAAGTAGACCGGCTTCAAGTTTCTCACGAACAAAATGGCAATCGAGCTCAATATATTTGGTATGTTCATGGTAGACTGCATTGCTGGCGATGTGTAGGGCGGCTTGATTGTCACAAAATAATTTCATAGGTGTGAGAGAAAAAAAACCTAGGGCTGCCAAGAACGTTCTCAACCATACCAACTCGCTGGTCGCTTCTGCCATAGATCGATATTCTGCTTCAGCGGAAGAGCGGGATATGGTCGATTGCTTTTTAGTTTTCCAGGAGATAGGAGCACCTCCAAGTGTAATAAAATACCCAGTGAGTGATCTTCTGGAAATAGGACAGTCTCCCCAATCAGAATCACAATAGCTGACCAATTGTAAATCTGATTCTCTGGGCAGTAGAATGCCTTGCCCTGCAGAACCCTTGATATAGCGAACGAACCTTCTTGCCACATTCATATGGTCTTCTCTGGGAGCCTGCATAAACTAAGAAAGAATATGAACTGCATATGTAAGATCTGGTCTGGTGATTGTTAAATAAATCAAACGACCGATGAGACGTCGATAGGAAGTTGGATCTTCTAATTCCTTGCCGTGGGCCAATGCAAGCTTGTGATTTTGGTCCATAGGAAAATCTGCAGGTTTAGCCCCTAACAAGCGACATTCATCAACGATTTCTAATGCATACTTGCGTTGGCACAAGAATAAGCCTTTTTCGCCGCTTGCTACTTCAATGCCCAGAAAATATTTTAAGGGATCTAAATCCTTAATGCTGAAACACTGATTGAGATATTCTTTGAATGTCTGGCATGCTTAAGCATTATTAGTAGCAAGTACAATGTCGTCCGCATAAACCAGAAGAGCCATAAAAACTTTCCCTTTACGATAGGTAAACAAGGAATAATCTGCATACGATTTTACAAAACCATACTCACAAAGTGTCGAAGACAGTTTTGCAAACCATTGTCTAGGGGCCTGTTTGAATCCATAAAGAGACTTCTTGAGCTTACAAACTTTATTAGGTGTTGAAGCTCTATAACCAAAGGGCAGCTTCATGTATACTTCCTCATCAAGATCTCCATACAAGAAGGCATTATTGACATCTAGTTGATGCAACTCCCATCCTTTTGCTATAGGAAAAGAAAGGAAGCAGCGTACACTAGTCATTTTAGCAACGGGAGCAAAGGTTTCATTATAGTCAATACCTTCCTCTTGATGATCTCCCCGTATAACCAATCGGGCTTTGTAGCGTTGTATAGATCCATCAGCATTGTACTTCATACGATACACCCACTTACAACCAATGGGTTTCTTACCTGCAGGAAGGTCAACTATTTCCCAAGTGCCCGTTTTTTCAAGAGCTTCTACTTCTTCATTCATCGCGGCACACCACCTGTTATCTTTCACAGCTTCATGATAAAATCTGGGTTCAGGAACTTTCATAATAGCGGCCAAAAATCTTTGATGAGCAGGAGAAAAATTCACACAAGTCACATAATTCTGCAGGGGATAGGGCATACCTGAGGATTCGTGTTGGATGGATGGAGCGGTGGAGACGGGGTTTTTAACATGGGTGCTGTAGCATACAAATTCATCAAACCGGGATGGAGGTCGTCGCTCACGTTGAGGTCGAGTGTGGTCTGCAGCACCACCTGGCCCATGCCCGTCAACTGACTCAGTAGGCTAGTCTGCAGATGGCCCAGCTTCCACTTCGATCTGCCCAGAAACGGGAAGACATGGACTTGAACGCTGCTGCCCAGCGCCTATTGCTGCATTCTGGCCCAAGCCTTGTTCGCGGCCCGCTGCTGTAGGTTCTCCTTGGTCTGGGATTTGCATGTGATCTGGGCTGTTCGCTGAAGGCCCATTCGTTCTTCCCTTGCCTTGTAATTGACCATAGCCCAGAAACTCATCATCAAAAATATTTGGCTCAACGTTCCCTCTGTATTTGTCCCTCTCTGTTTCCTTTGAGTGTTGGAAAGGAAAAACATTTTCAAAAAAATTGTACATCCCTACTATCAAAAAATTCTTGGGTATCTAGATCATATAGCTTCCAACTTTTCTTTCCATAGGAGTATCCCAGAAATATACATTTTCGACTTCGGGATGCAAACTTATCACTTGTTCTAGTTTGAGCAAAACACAAACACCCAAAAACCTTAATTTCATCATAATTAGGCCTTTTTCCAAATAACATATCATAGGGAGTCTTACCTTTCAACAATTTACTGGGTGTCCTATTTATCAAATAAGCCGCAATCTTGATGCATTCTCCCCAAAATTTCAAAGGTAAATTAGCTTGGAAGCGCAAAGCACGGGCAACATTCAAGAGATGCTGATGTTTTCTCTCCACCCGACCATTTTGTTGGAGAATATTGACACAACTAGTGTGGCGTAGAGCTCCATGTTGATCATAAAATTCCCTTAAAGATTTTGATTTGAACTCCAAACCATTGTCACTTCGCACTACTTTAACTAATTTTCCAAATTGAGTTCTACTCATATTGATAAACCTTTTAAGGTGGTTGTCAGTCTCACTTTTCTCTTTCATAAGATACACCCAGACACTTCTGCTAAAGTCATCAACTATGGTGAGAAAATAATGTGATCCACACCAAGAAGAGACTCTATATGGTCCCCAAATATCACAATGAATAACATCAAACAAATCTTTTGCTTTGTTGGTGCTCAAAGGAAAAGAGTTTCGTGTTTGTTTTGCCCTAAAACATATCTCACACACTTCATTATTAGTTGTGCTTAAACTGGGACAACATATGGAATTGAAAAATAAAGCCATTACTTCTTTCGAAGGATGCCTTAAACGTTGATGCCATTGATGCCCAATCTGAACCGCATGAACTTGTCTTCGCTCCTTTCCGGCCTGGTAAAAATAAACCCCGTCTCGTTGCTCACCCAAACCAATCGGAATCCTCGAAGTGCGGTCCTGCAAAATACATGAATTTTCATCAAAAATGACCGTACAATCTAAATCTTTGCAAATACGTGATACTAAAAGGAGGTTGCAACTCAAAGAGGGCACGAGTAAGGTATTATGCAGTTTCAAACTTTTCTCCATCACAGCTGTCCCATGTTTGTCCGCTACAGTTTTGGCACCATTAGGCAAATCCACTATTACCGGAGATATGGTGTCCACATTGCTCAAATTGTATAAATTTCCGGTCATGTGCGTGGACGCTCCACTATCAATTAACCAAGCTTGATTTCGATTACCTGCCAATTTCTCTCCTTTTTTAGGCTCTTCAATTAGACTTAGGAGTTTATACACTTGTTCAGGCGTGAAACTTTGAGCAGTGACCGATGCCAAACTTGCCGTCTGTTCGGTACCTCCATTGATACCTGCCTTAGATGTGCTGCCGTCAGCCTTAGCGACGTCGCCGGTTACAGCAGCCGCCGTCCCGGTCTGCAGTCCTCGCCCAGTGCCGCGACCCAAGTTTCCCGTTCTGCCTCCTCGTCCGCGGCTGCTCTACACGTTGCCACCACGTCCTCTACCTCGTGTGTTCCAGTGGGCTGGTTACCCTATAATCTCGAAACATCCAGCTGCTTCATGCCCAATTTTGCCACAGTGAGAACATATTGGTCTGTCCCCTGAGCACTAGGACTGTTTGGCTCTAACAGCAAACGCAACGGCCTCCTTCTCTTCTCTACTCATCACTAGCTGCTTGTGTTCTTCCTCTTGTTGTATCATATTAAAAATTTTATCTAGGGATGGCAAAGGATCCATAGCAATAATTTGACTTCGCAAATTGGAGTACTTTCCGTCGTTCAGACCCATCAGGAACTGATGAGTTCTCTCTCTTTCCATAAGAACAGCCAAGCGTGCTCCAATGTCACAGGTACACTTCTGACATGTACATGTAGGCAATTCTTCATAATTACCTAATTCCATCCACATACTGCGTAACTTTGCGTAATAATCGGCCACACTTAGCGCTCCTTGTTTGAAGGAAGAGATTCCTTCCTTTAGTCGATGGATCCTTGGCGTATTAGCAGTAGAGTAGCGCTTTTTGAGGTCATCCCATAATACTTGTGTCGAATCAGTATAGGGAAGCGTAGAATGTAATTTTGGATCGATGGAATTTTGCATCCACATACAAAGCATGGAATTTACACGCTCCCATGCATCCAATTCGTCACCTTCCTCGGTTGGCCTATGAATCTGTCCAGTGATAAATTTTATTTTGTTTTTAGCCTTCATGGCTGTTTGAACCGACCGTCTCCAGGTCTCGAAATTGTTTCCATTGAAAACAACTGAAGTTATCGATGCTCCGGAGCTTTCAGATAGATGTAGATAGTAAGGTGAGTCTGGTGTGATTACAAATGGTTTCTCATCATCCCCCATGGTGGTTAAGAACCTGACTCTGATACCATGACAGAAACTTTAGAAGAATATTGTACTTGCAATTGGTTTTTCCCGTACTTCCTCATTGATGTTGTATGCAAAATATATATAATACATGAGTTTGCCGCCTAAACCTGCAGCTATTTGCATCTAACCAAGAATTCTACGTGAACAATTATAAAGCAAAAGAAATTTATGTTTTGCAAGACTTCTTACCCAACTAGAATTAGTTAAGCCTAATAAAATCAAGGCTAATTTTATCATAACAAAAAACACCTTTTGTTAATAAAAAATTTATCTCAAAAATGCTCAAAACAACCGGCTTAGGGGGCGTGACAGCGGCGGTAGGCGACAACGGCAGGGGAAGAAGCCAGTGGCCGGTCGGTGACGTGGGAGGTGGTGGAACGGAAGCGATTTTACCCCTCTCTCTTCAAACGGTTGCAGGTGTCGAATGAATTCCAAACCAGATCTGGATTCATTTAGGTGGGGCAGCGACGGAATTGGAGATGGAAATTTCGTCGCTAGCCCCAATTTTTAAAAAAATTCAAATTTTTACATAACGACGGAATTTCCGTCGCCATATTGAAATTAAATTAATTTTTTATTGATGTGGCGACGGAGGCGACGGATATTCTATCGTCAGTATTGAACTCTGGCAACGGATTCATCTTTCCATCGCCAAGTCCACTGCAGAAATTTCTAATACAAATTATCCGTCACTATTTCTGTCGCTAATTCCGTCGTTATATTTGTCCGTCGCTGAATTCTGTCGTTATTTTGTGCCTTTTTAGTAGTGTTGCATGCTTTCACGGTGATAATAAACTATCACTTCAAGTATTCTCAGTTTATATAATCATAACCTTAATCTCTAATTATTTAGAAGATGAATAAAGAACTCTTAAAAGATAAATTGTTATTTTTTTTATAAGACAAATACAAATATAAGATGTTTATACATAATAGATATTAATGATAATTCGACCAGTGAAAAGGAGGGATGATTTGTGCTCAGCTCCCTCTATGGGTAATGTATATCATATACGAGTGCAGTTATAATGGTTGTCACTATATGACGACCACTACAATTTTTTAAATCTAGAGCGTATGTTTGAAATAAATTAATCTTAATCGTTGATTTTATTTTTATTTTTGAATATTAAAAAATGTATTGTAAAAATCACTAAATATATCTAAATATTGATAAAATTAATTTCTATATTGTATTGTTTGGTTGTTCTCCACTTACACGTTTTCGGCGACAAGTAATTTTCCGACGATGAGTTTTCCGGCGATAACGCAGCGAGGGTATCGTTGGAGGTTCACCATCTCCCTGGAATAGAGTCGCCGGAAGTTTTGGATGTCGCTGGAATCGCGGTTGAGCGATACCTTTGTTGTTGTTGTTAGAATCGAGTAAGTGGCGAACAACCAAACAATGTAATATGGAAATTAATTTTATCGATATTCAGATATATTTTGTAATTTTTATAATATATTTTTTAATATTAAAAAAATCAACGGTTAAGATCAATTTATTCCAAATGTATGCTCTAAATTTAAGAAATTGTGATGGTTGTTATATAATGACAACCACTATAACTTTTTGCTTGGGAGTATCTACTCTTACTTACCAAGTATATATATCTTTTTAATGTATATTCGTCATATAAATAATTTTTAATATGTGGCATTAATGTGATTTTAATTTTGAGAATATATGTTCTTAGAAATATGATATAGGTTTTTCTCTTTATGCAAAACATATAGAGCTTTCTCTACCCTAAGGTAGGAGCATGCCAAGGAGAAAATAGACTATAAAGACGGAAAGGTCCCCCCAAAAAAAAGCGCACACGCACATATGGGAGTATGATAGAATGATAGAAAGAACTAGCAATCTTGCACACCAACGATGATTTGAATTACTAATGGGAATTAATTTCTCCAACATTTGTAGGAGATTGACAGATGGGGGCGGCGGACAGTATGTAGGGTATTCATGGTTCGGGTATTTGAATCAAAATTGTTTTCGATTTGGATACCTGAAATTTTGAGTCGATAAAATGATGAACCGCATCGAAACTGAAATATTTAGGTAATCAAAATTCGGGTACCCGATAATTTCAGTTTGGGTTTTCGATTACCCAATAACCTATATTTTTTAAAATATTTTTTCCTATTTTGTTTAATAATTAGGTTGTATCCATAATATAATTATTTCGATTTATGCTATAAAACGTTGTTGTATTGCACCAAGTTGCACTTAAAATTATTACACAATATGGCAGGATCATCTAATAACTGACCACCATATATATTTTAATTAGCTCACACCTCTATAAGACGTAAGCTTATGAAGATCATATTCATGCCCAAGCCATCCAAACAAAACACAATGCAACGAAGTCAAAGTATTTATCTTCTTTGGATTTGTAAATATTTGACTTACAAAGTCTTTAGGGAATTGATAATAGAAAAAAAGTTTTGAAAAAATTTTAAAAAATTTCAATTTTCGGGTACCCGAATTCTCAAAACGTATGAATCGTACCTGAATCAGTAACTCAAAAAAAATATTGGTTCAGGTACCGAACCAAAATTTTCAAATATTTCGGTTCGCTACCCGAAATTTCGGATCGGGTAGAGGGTTTTCGGTTCGGATTATTGATTACGGATATTTTTGAACACCCCTAACAGTATGTGAACAAAAATAGATCAAAATTAAAAGTCATCCTTATAACAACATGTCTTTTTTTAATTATTTAGTATTCTTAAAATTTGTATCCTAGCTGAAAACCTAACATTGAAAGTGTGTTTAGTTGATCAAGCGACAAATATTCTTCTAATTAATTCTTTTCCATAGCAAATTAAATACTGTTTAAGGAAACCGAATTTTTATGTTAAATTTTTCTATTCTTTGATACAAGGTAAAATAATTATTTGAGAACACATGTGGTACTCAGTAGAATAAGGCCCTATTCTTTTCGTTGGAAAATTACAGGTGTGGAATGGGTGAGAATGGGAAAGGGGGGAAGGAATGGATGGGAGCGATTTTTTTTTTAAGTGTGGGAAAGGGGGAAGGAGTAGGAAGAAGTGAGAAGGAGTTGAATGAAGTAGCAGAGTTGATGTAACTTACGTATTTTATTTTTTTTAATGTAATCTTTTATTTGTGATAGTAATTACCAAAAATAAAAATTTTTTTAGACTGAATAAAATATTTTTCTGTGTTAACTCAGATACAAAAAAAATATTTCGTAACCGTTGGTACCCTAAAAAATTGTAATTTTCATTGTTCGTAAAATAAATTATAGATACATTTTTTTTCAATATTAACCAATACGGACAACGAAAAAAATACACATATGTTTAGACCTTGTTCTTTTCGTTGGTAAATCCAAATTTACCAACCTCAACCCATATAAACCCACTACACGAACTTCACTAAAAAATACAAACTTCAACCCACTTCAATCAATTTCAACCCACTTTAACCAACTTTAATAAACTTCAACCCATTTTTTACTCTTTTAACCAACTTTTACTCATCATACCAAAAAAAATTTAACCAACTTCAATCTACTTCAATCGACTTCAACTCACTTCAACAAAAAAATACCCACTTCAGCCTACTTCAACCCACTCCAACAAAAAAAAAAAACCTATTTCAATCTATTTTAACCCACTTTTATCAATCTCAACTAACTTTACCTATTTATCAACCCATATTTCCCAACGAAAAGAACAGACCATCGGTATATGGAAAACAATCATTTGCAATTTGTGTGAAGAACTTCTAATATTTTGTTGCTAACGCATACGGGAAAAAATATCTGTTCAAAATACACGCACAGTACATCTATACTTCTTGTCATGAATTACAAACAATGCCCAAAAAATTTACACATTCGTTCATTATGCCCCAAAAAAATCTGCAAATTACGTTATCGATAATTTCCGGCATGACTAACAAATATTTTCATAACATCCAAAAAATAAATAAAACTTTTCATAATTATTATCAGACTATTCATACACACAATTACATAAATTATTAAAGTTTTCAAAATATGAAAAATAATAGTTATATATAGGAGTGAGAAGAAGTGGGTGAAAGTAGGTGAGAACGGGAAGAAGTGATATTTTTTTAAAGCGTGGAAAAATATGGAAAAGGGGATCGAGAAGGAGTGGATGAAAATAAGAAGGAATAGATTAGGTCTATTAAATTACGGAAAAAACAGAGCCTGAAGAACAAGTTTGAGGGATTGCTCCTATTTAAGTGCTCTCATCTTCATTTTGCAAAATTGTTGGTTGACGATCTTGTTGGTCGTGCGTGGACTCGTGCAGTTAAATGTATCTAAGAGCATCCGCAGCACAAAGAAAAAAATTGCCACATGGGCCCCTACATAGCCAAGTGTCATTATTTCATTTGCTCAGCAAAAAACACTCACGCGTGGAGGAACATGTAGGCATTCCTCCACGTGTGGAACTTTTGAATTTTTTATTATTTTTTTCGTTTTTTGTTTTTTTGAGTTAATATATAATTTTTATATGATTAAAAAATGAATTATGTGTTATAAGGTAGATCCATGATAAATTTTTTTATTGGGTTATTAAAATCCGCAATCAGAGTGTCATTTTTTGGAACTCAAACTTGCCACATCAGTAAAAATTCCATATTTTTGGAACTTACATGTCTTCACTTCTCTAACCCATGGAACTCCAATTTTTAATGATCCATGATTAAAAAAATTTATCATGGACCCACTTTGTAACACACAATCCATTTTTTTTATCATATAAAAATTATATATTAACTCAAAAAAAAGAAAAAAGAAAAATAAGAAATAAAAAAATCTAAAGTTCAACGTGTGGAGGAATGCCCATAGGTTCTTCCACGCGTGGCCCCCCCATTTCCCATGGGCTGCCAGCAGATAACTTCCAGGCGTGGAAGACGCAGGGCCCATTTGCCCCCACGCGTTTCCCGCATTGGGAGTGCTCTTAATAATATTGTTTCTTTCCCTTTTTTGACTTTTTAAAAAAGAGGAAAAGTCTACTTTATTCTTTTTGAAATGGAAAATATTTTTGCCCAAAGAGGTGAAAGAGATTTTCCTCAAGAAATGATTTTTCATATATCCATTTCTTCACCACAGGGTAAAAAAATCAAAAAAACTATTTCTCAAAAAAAATTATTTTCTCATAAATAAATAATATTGCCTTAATAAGTAACACAATTACTTTTCTATACGGTTTTAAGTTGATTGACATTGCTGGATAAGTTTAATATATATATAAGTTATGCACCAGACATTATATCCAAGTATCGATTTAAGTTTTCCCTTAAGTCTATGTGATTTGATATTGATACACAGATTAACCATTGATGTATTGACATACCGTTAAAATTATGAGATTATGAAATAAACACTCTACTTTGTTGAAATGGTCAAAATGATGCATGTGATCCTCGCAAAAATTGTACTACCTTTTTAAAATAAATGGGTTAAAATTCTAATTAGTTCTTTTTAAAAACACCAAATTTTCTGATTACTAATTACTCTATAATAGCTGTAGTAATTTTTATTAGAAATAATCAAATATTGCATTAATTTTTCTCTTCAAAAAATTGGTCATGAAGAAAATAATAGATAACCATAGCATGTCACATATACAATGAAAAGAGAACGCTTCTATGTTTTCCCAATTTTTTTTTTTTTTTTAAAGCTTCTATGATATTAATTAATAGGGCGCTACACTTATAAATCACCAAAAAAAAAAAAAAGACAGGTGGCCATTTGGGAATCATTAGGAAAATGCTTTGTATCTTAAGAATCTACTTTAATTAAAAAAACCTAAAGCATCTTAAGTATTTAACCACTTATTATACCCAGTCACTCGTATTGATAGCTTATACGTGGATGTCTCCAGAACCATAGAAACTTCATACACAATGGTTAATTTTATTTTAAAAAAAAAATGTTTCACATCTCTCCTTAGAATCAAACATATATATATATATATATGAATTGACTGAACAATTTAGGCAGAATTTACCCGGGAGAATAATGTTATGTGTAACACATAAGGTCAGCCTAAATCCAATGAGAGAAGAAAACTTAAACAACGTGTATAAAGAATCACGAAACTTCCATCAAATTTAACATTTTAATTACAGCCTCATTAAGACCAATGCTGGACCAATGGTGGATCAAATTCCTGCCTAGTCAATTTGAATGAATTACAATTGAGATTCCTAAAATGAGAATTTATTAAGTTTAGGCTCTGTTCTTTTTGTTGGTAAATTCAAATTTATCAATCTTAACCGACTTCAAGCCACATTAACCTACTTCAACTTACCTCATGAACTTCAATAAAAAAAATACCAACTTTAACCAGCGTCAACCCACTTCAACCAACTTCATTAAAAAAAAAAATACCCATTTCAACCCATTTCTACCAATCTCAAGTTTTCAACTAACTTCACCCATTTAACAACCCATATTTTTCAACGAAAAGAACAGGCTTAATTGAACTACGAATTTTTTTTAAAAAAAGCTATTGTTTATTGCTATACCTACCAATTACCAAACTTGGTGTAATTCTTTAGCAATTGAAGAAATTCAATGAATCAATGTCCACCATTGATCCAACCGTGATCCAACGGTTAAGATTAATAGATTCCCACCGCTTTCAATTAGAATCCAAGACGAAGACCAAGACCATATTGGTTCCCCAGTATAAATACGAGGCATGCGATCACATAGCAAACCAAATTCAGTGGCATTCACCGAACTACTCACACATTCAAAAAGTCCATTTTTGAGAATGGGAGGCAATAATAGGCAAAATAAGCCTTTCTCATTTTTCTCTATGTTCAAGTCCAATCGGTCTAGTGTTTCAAACCAAACCTACTCAACCCACTATCACCATGCTCCAGTAAGTACTACCCCAAAGAAGAAAACTTATAATCCATATAACTACCAGCAGCAGCTAGAAGAACCACAAAGGAGGAACAAGGTGTTTCCTAGTGATGAAGACCGCGGCCGCTGGGTGGGTGACCGCCGGATTGACCGGAAAGCTTCTGAATTCATCGCTAAGTTTCACGAGGCTCGTTGGTCCGAAGCTCAAAGCATGCATGATGATCCCCCGCGTGCATGAAGCCTAATGATAACTCATTCCGACATTTCATATATGTGGCCTATACGATAGCTAAGTAATCATCCCAACTGAAAAGATTTATATCTTGCATGTATTAATGTTTATTGTGAGTAGGCTTGTATTTGAGCGTTACATTACAAGTATGTAGGCTTTAGACTGTAATCGTTACTGTTGGTAAGTTATGTTTTCCTTACGTCCTTCTATAATAACACCCATTTAAATACGGGTTAATCTTCTAATTTTTTATGCATTTTCATGCACAGTGCAAACGAACGGAAAAATTTTGTTATCTCTAAATTTTCGATGTTAAAATCAGACACCAGTGCTGTGATGTTAACGACAATAACACACTGTTTGTCTACTTACGTGCATTTGTCTTTCTAGATCTTCATTTACAAGTATAAATGATGAGCTGAATACTCCAAATTAAGTCATAAGGTGGGAAACTTTAAAGTGGGCTTGTTACTTGACGTCTAGAGTGGACGGTTAACTAAAAGAAAGGAACTATCATTCTTATTGTGGAAATTAAAGTGAAAGTGATTGATTAGCCATATATTCACTTAAATAATTACCTAATTATTATAATGACCATGAGAAAATTAAGCAGAGTTAATTGGCTTCTAGAGGGCATAGAATCTTAAGGGTTTGTTTGGAAGTATTCAACTTTCTTTCGTTAAATTCCCTCACTTCTTTTTTGCATGGAGAACTTGAAGGAATTAGCGATTATAATCGTGGCATGTATGCATCAGTAATTCTACACTGAAAGAAAATTAAAGTAAGAATATTTGATAAGAAAAATATATATTTTCGTATCTTTTAATCGTAAAAGTGATGCCTTTAATTAGTATTTAAGATCTCCCTTATTAAATAAAAATTCATGGTTTTCGCTGAAGATTTTTTTGGGGATGTTTTAAGTAGATTTTTTTTTTTTTTGGTTGATCTTAAAATTATGACACATATATAACATTGCTCCGGCAAGTATGATGTTGTCCGAAAGCTGGCCATCACTTAAGAATGTTGCTATTGTCATTCAAGCAAATCGCTAAAAACTTACAAATTATAAGCTAGCCATCACTTAATTAAGAATGTTGCCATTGCTATTCATGCCAACCACACTCTACAATTTATAAGCTTTTGTGTAAACAAGATTAGGGCATTATTGTTGAACAATATTTTCGAGAAATCAATAAGGTAGCAGATCGGTGTATTACCCAATTTAGATCTTGATTACGGCATCCTCCTTGTAAGGCTGAACACCCTCTCATCCTAATACCTATATTATAATATCAAATTTCTGGAAGTACATACTTCTGACTAGAAGCTACATAAGCAAATATATATTAAGAAATTAATATATGATAAATACACAAATGAAAAATATATACACGTAAATAATAAGAATATATGTTCTCAAAAACATGCGAGAAATTGCCCTCCCTTGCCGCTTTTGTCTTTTCTTGTGGAAGACCTGTCTAGAGTGACTTGCCAACGAATGGTTGATTGACCATAACTTTTACGACTTGCATGCCCATCGTCTTTGCACCAAAAAAGGTGCAATATTTTATTTATTTGTATTAATACATTGCATTCTTGTGCTCTCAATTTTTTTTTTCTCACATGGATTTTATTTTTTCCGTTTACATTATTATTTTTCACATCTCTTTTCTTCTTTTAAAAGTACAACATTTAATTTATCTAACTTGATAGATCATATTTATGTACTTTCAAAAAATTTTCTTGCTTATGTGAACTTCGTTCTTTACTTTGCTATTTTTTTCACATTTCTTTTTCCATTTCTATGAAAAAAGAAAGGTTTGTTTTGTAAGATTTTTTGTTGAATCCTCCATGTCACTTGAATCGAGCTACTGTTGGCGCAATAAGGGATAGAGTTTTTCCATGACAAATTTTTTCCATTCATAAAACTTCAACTCAAGAGTCGAGACTTTGTTTAAGGAGAATAAGTGTTAACCCACTTGAACCAACCTATGTGCATGATTACACCCTAATTCTTTTCCTAAATTCAAGTGCGAAGTGAAAGATACTTCATGGCAGTCCTCTCACTTTCTTACTATATTCCTTGCTATGATCCAACCTATGTGCATGATTACACCCTAATTCTTTTCCTAAATTCAAGTACGAAGTGGAAAGTACTTCAGGGCAGTCCTCTCACTTTCTTACTATATTGCTCCCGTTTCCATGGCTGCCCCTGTATCTCCATCATATTCTCAGCTTACCAAATGGAAAAAGTTCTAAAGTTTGAGGCTGAATACATGCATATATTTCTGCTTTTCTCATGTATCTACTTGAAAGCTAAGCCATCCAAATGAGAGGAACCCACTTTTGAAAGTGGTTCATTTTCAAGAACCGTTTGGGTTGTTCCTCAGATCGACTTGACTCTTGTACAAATGTATATCAAGTTCGGATCATAGAAATGGGAAAAATCTTATATGAGTCAAACAAATCATGAGTTGACTTGAGTTGAGCAAAATTTTGAAACTTCAATATTAGAGTACATATCTAGTCGAAAAAAATTTAGAGTACATGGAGATTATTGAGGCCCAAACCTGAAACACCTCACTTATAAAAGCTTTGACTCTATGTTCAAGACAACCTAACCAGTCAAAACTTAAATTGATAGTTGAAAGTGTAAACAATGTTTTATGCTCCAACATTGGCACCGAATAAGATGATTTTGGGTAAATAATGAAATAGGAAATAATATCTCCATGATTAAAATACACGTACAATACATCTGCACTTCCTGTCATGAATTACAAATGACGTCAAAAAAATTTACACATTCCTTCATTATACCGGAAAAAACATATGCAAATTACGTCATCTACAATTTCCGGCACGGCTAATAAATATTTCCATAACATCCAAAAAATAAATAAAACTTTTAATAATTATTATCAGACTATTCATACATACAATTACATAAATTATAAAAGTTTTCAAAATATGAAAAATAATACTTATATATAGGAGTGGGAAGGAGTGGGTGAAAGTGGATAAGAGTGGGAAGGAATGATATTTTTTTAAAGTGTTAGAAGATGTGGAAAGGGGAGGGGGGGAAGGAGTGAATGGGAGTGAAAATGAGTGGGTTGAATCTATTAAACTACGAAAAGAACAGAGCCTAAAGAACAAGTTTGAGGGATTGCTCTTATTTAGGTGCTTTCATCTTCATTTTGCAAAATTGTTGGTCGACGATCTTGTTGGTCGTGCATGGACTCCTGTAGTTAAATGTATCTAATAATATTGTTTCTTTGGGGTCAGAGTCCCTTTTTTGACTTTTTTAAAAAAGGGAAAGTCTACTTTATTCTTTTTGAAATGGAAAATATTTTTGCCCAAAGAGTTGAAAGGGATTTTCCTCAAGAAATGATTTTTCATATATCCATTTCTTCACCACAAGGTAAAAGGTCAAAAAAATTATTTCTTAAAAAAAATCATTTTCTCATAAATAAATAATATTGCCTTAATAAGTAACACAATTACTTTTCTATACGGTTTTAAGTTGATTGACATTGCTGGATAAGTTTAATATATATATAAGTTATGCACCAGACATTATATCCAAGTATCGATTTAAGTTTTCCCTTAATTCTATGTGATTTGATATTGATACACAGATTAACCATTGATGTATTGACATACCGTTAAAATTATGAGATTATGAAATAAACACTCTGCTTTGTTGAAATGGTCAAAATGATGCATGTGATCCTCGCAAAACTTGTACTACCTTTTTAAAATAAATGGGTTAAAATTCTAATTAGTTCTTTTTAAAAACACCAAATTTTCTGATTACTAATTACTCTATAATAGCTGTAGTAATTTTTATTAGAAATAATCAAATATTGCATTAATTTTTCTCTTCAAAAAATTGGTCATGAAGAAAATAATAGATAACCACAGAATGTCATATATACAATGAAAGGAGAACGCTTCTATGTTTTCTCAATTTTTTTTTTTTAAAAAGCTTCCATGATATTAATTAATAGGGCGCTACACTTATAAATCACAAAAAAAAAAAAAAGAGAAAGACAGGTGGCCATTTGGGAATAAATAGGAAAATGCTTTGTATCTTAAGAATCTAGCTACTTTAATTAGTTATTTTTTTCCATAACAATTTATTTTTATTTAATTATTGAGGACCAAAAACAACCATCATTGTCACCTTAATTAAAAAAACCTAAAGCATCTTAAGTATTTAACCACTTATTATACCCTGTCACTCGTATTGATAGCTTACAGGTGGATGTCTCCAGAACCATAGAAACTTCATACACAATGGTTAATTTCATTTTTAAAAAAAATGTTTCACATCTCTCCTTAGAATCAAACATATATATATATATGAATTGACTGAACAATTTAGGCAGAATTTACCCGGGAGAATAATGTTATGTGTAACACATAAGGTAAGCCTAGATCCAATGAGAGAAGAAAACTTAAACAACGTGTATAAAGAATCACGAAACTTCCATCAAATTTAACATTTTAATTACAGCCTCATTAAGACTAATGACGGACCAATGGTGGATCAAATTCCTGCCTAGTCAATTTGAATGAATTACAATTGAGATTCCTAAAATGAGAATTTATTAAGTTTAGGCTCTGTTCTTTTTGTTGGTAAATTCAAATTTATCAACCTTAACCGATTTGAATGAATTATCCATCAACTCACTTCAACCTACTTCACGAATTTTAATAAAAAATACCAACTTCAACCAGTGTCAACCAACTTAAACCAACTTCAACCAACTTTAATAAAAAAATATCCACTTCAACCCACTTCTAACAATTTTAACTAACTTTACCCATTCGCCAACCCATATTTTTCAACGAAAAGAACAGGCTTACGATTATTTTTTTTTTAAAAAGCTATTGTTTATTGCTATACCTACCAATTACCAAACTTGGTGTAATTCCTTAACAAATGAAGAAATTCAATGAATCAATGTCCACCATTGATCCAACCGTGATCCAAAGGTTAAGATTAATGGATTCCCACCTCTTTCAATTAGAATCCAAGACTAAGACCAAGACCATATTGGTTCCCTAGTATAAATACAACGAGCCATGCAGTCACATAGCAAACCAAATTGAGTGGCATTCACCAAACTACTCACACATTCAAAAAGTCCATATTTAAGAATGGGAGGCAATAATAGGCAAAAGAAGCCTTTCTCTTTTTCCTCTATGTTCAAGTCCAATAGATCTAGTGTTTCAAATCAAACCTACCCAAGCCATTATCACCATGCTCCAATAAGTACTACCCCAAAGAAGAAAACTTATGACCCATATAGCTACCAGCAGCTAGAAGAACCACAAAGGAGGAACAAGGTGTTTCCAAGTGATGAAGACCGCGGCAGGTGGGTGGGTGACCGTTGGATCGATTGGAAAGCTTCTGAATTCATTGCTAAGTTTCATGAGGCTCGTAGATTTGAAGCTCAAACCATGTATGATGATCCCCGCGTGCATGAAGCCTAATGATAACTCATTCCGACATTTCATATATGTAGCCTATACGATAGCTAAGTGATCATTCCAATTGAAAAGATTTATATATTGCATGTATTAATGTTTATTGTGATTAGGCTTGTATTTGAGCGTTACATTATGAGTATGTAGGCTTTAGAGTGTAATCATTGCTATTGGTAAGCTATGTTTTCCTTACGTCCTTCTAGCTATAATAACACCCATTTAAATACGTGTTAATCTTCTAATTTTTTATGCATTTTCATGCACAGTGCAAATGAACGGAAAAATTTTGTATCTCTAAATTTTCGATATGAAAATCAGACACCAATGATGTGATGTTAACTACAATAGAACATTGTTTGTCTACTTACATGCATTTGTCTTGCTAGATCTTCATTGACAAGTATGAATGATGAGTTGAATACTCCAAAGTCACAAGGTGGGAAACTTTAAAGTGGGCTTGTTAGTTGGCATCTAAAGTGGACAGTTAACTAGCTAGAGGAAAGGAACTATCATTCTTATTTTGGAAATTGAAGTGAAAATATTGATTAGCCATATATTCACTTCAATAATTAGCTAATTATTACAATTAGTGTTAAACCCATGCTTCACTTGGACTGGTATAGTTTTCTACGTTAATAGATTTCTTTCTACTTTAATAGATTTCTATCTAATAAGCCTATATGTACGTAATAAATATATTATCGAGCAAAAGCCCTATTGTCATTCACCAAAATAAATTAACAGTTTTGATAAATAATCCAAGTGCCCAAAATAATTTTAGGTCACAAATTAAAGCATATAAAGTTAATATACCCATTAATGCACCTTTGTCCATGAATTATAAAATACAACTTTTAGATTTCATCACTGCCTTACTCTATCGCTCTCTGAATATAACTATACGACCTTTCCTCTTAAAAGAAAAAAGTTATTACAATTAATTAAGGTTAACATAATAAAATTAATCCATACATAATAAGTTAATTGAAGAAGCCCTAGTTACAAATATCCATTAGTTACAAACGTTTAATTCAAAGAAAATTAAAATATGATTAATTAAATATACTTCCCTATGAAAAAGTATCAAAGCGTTAAAAAAATGGAGTGTTGATAGCCATTTTATATATTCTTAATTAATATTAAGACTACAACTAAAATCTAATTTTTTATTAAATTGGCAAACTAAAATACTTATAAAATATATATTAATAAAACTATAATAAAGTAATTTTACTTTAAATCATAATTTTTCAAAATCCTATTTCTAATATTATTGATCTATGATTTTATGATTATACTTATAATATTAAAATTATGAATATAAAATTTACACAGGTTTTAAGAAGATACTAACACTTAATTTTAAAAGAAGAAGAAAAGATGAGGCACAAAATTAAAAACTTAGTAACTTTTTCAATACAAAGTGAAACCTATGAGCTGAATACCTACATTAATTTGATCTAATTACTCTTGTTAGTACATCTCAATTAATATCTAAAATCATTAATTTAGAAAAGAGAAAAGAAAATAATATTCACATCCAATGAGTGATTACCAAGTGTTTAATCAAGGTTTAATCACTCAATTTTAAGTATAGTTATTATATTATATTATATTATATAGGCTCTGTTTGGCAAACAGCTTTTTGAAGAGCTTTTTGGCTAAAAAGAACTTTTTTGACCAAAATTAGCTTTTTGATCAAGTGAAAAAGCTAATTTGGGTGTTTGGTAAAAGAGCTTTTTGAGTCCAAAAAGCTAATTTGGAAAAGCTAATTCCGTTAGTTTTTTGGAAGAGCTTTTTGAAGAATTAGCTTTTTGTCTTACAACGTTATCAGAAACAGCTAATTTTGCCAAACAGTTTTTCAATAAACAGCTAACTCAAACAGATAATACAAATAGCTAACTCAAACAGCTAACAGCTAACAGCTAATACAAACAGCTAACAGCTAACAGCTGTTTGCCAAACAGGGCCATAGAGAGATGACCATGAGAAAATTAAGCAGAGAATTGGCTTCTAGAGAGCATGGAATCTTAAGGGTTTGTTTAGAACTATTCAATTTTCTTTAGTTAAATTCTCTCACTTCTTTTTTGCATGGAGAACTTGAAGGAATTAACGATTACAATCGTGGCATGTGTGCATCATTCTACACTGAAAGAAAATTAAAGTAAGAATATTTGATAAGAAAAATATATATTTTCGTATCTTTTAATCGTAAAGTTGCTGCCTTTAATTAGTATTTAAGATCTCCCTTATTAAATATTCATGGTTTTCGTTGAAGATTTTTTTTGGGACGTTTTAAGTAGTTTTTTTTTTTTTTTGGTTGATCTTAGAATTATGACACATAGAACATTGCTCCGGCAAGTGTGATGTTGTCCGAAAGCTAGCCATCACTTAAGAATGTTGCTATCGTCATTCAAACAAATCGCTAAAAACTTATAAATTATAAGCTAGTCATCAATGTCAACATAGGTTTTCTCAAGTTGTTTGACACTTATTTCCCTCAAGTAAGGGCTCGGGTTTGAGTCTTGTTAATGGAGAAAATCTGTAATGGAAGAATTCTATCTCTTTTTAAGTCAACAATAGCTCAACTCCAATGAAATGAAAGATCTAAGATCAAAAAAAAAGTTAGCCATCGCTTAATCAAGAATGTTGCCATTGCCATTCATGCCAACCACACTTTACAATTTGGTGATTTGCATGAATGGCAATGTCGACATTAATTATAAACTAACTGCTAGCTTTTCGGGCAAATTATATTTGCGTGTCTTTTTAATTCTTCCTGTTACGTGGGCTTTTTTATTTTTACATATGTTTTAATTTTCGGCCTCATTGATTGATGAATGTCGTTAAAAAGGCTTTTACGAAGAACTATGCTTAATTATTATTACTAATTTATCATTTAACGATGCCATGAGCTGTTGTGTAAACAATATTAGGTCATTATTATTGAACAATATTTTCGAGAAATCAGTAAGGAAGCAGATGCATTATCCAATTTGGACCTTGATAATGGCATCCCCCTTGTAAGGCCTAACAGCCTCTTATCCCAACACCTATGTTATAATATCATACTCTTAAAAGTATACTGTAATACCCTGATCCCTTTCGAGTCGCGGACAGTTACCGATAACGGATTCAAGGATCATTGACTAATCTCACAAATCACCGCAAGTCTTTTCGGCGTGTTTTGTCCTCGCTCACATGCTGTTTGGGAAACTTTCCAGGAGATCACCAATCATAAAATTTCTTCACAACAAGCACGTTTAACTATGGACTTCTTATAAGCGGACTTTCCGAAAAGAAAGGTGCACCTTTGATAATATAAGTAGTAACTTCAAATCTTTTTTAAGCCATACTCGTGGTCTTACAATTACTCCTCTTTGAAGCACACAACGTCCTCGTTGTGCCTCACTAACTGACCGGCTTACAAGTATTACCAGGAAGTTTCAAGGATGGTCGACAGGCCCCACAAATTACTAGAAGTCTTTTCGGCGTGCTTCGTCCTCGCTCACATGCTGCTTGAGAAACTTCCTAGGATGTCATCCATCATAAGATTTCTCCAGAGCAAGCAGACTTAATTGTGGAGTTCTTATGAGGGGGCTCCCTAAAAAGAAAGGTACACCTTCGGTGATATAAGTAGCCATTTGAAATCTTTTTAAGGCATACTCGAGGTGTTACATATATACTCCCGACTAAGAGCTACATTAGCAAATATATATTAAGAAATTAATATATAATAAACACACACGTGAAAAATACATACACACATGAAAATATATACACTTGAATAATCCGCCTGCTGGGTCCTGTCGCCACATGGCCACTACTCATTTGTTCCATTTGCAATTGCCTTGCGGGTAGTAACGTACATGCGTTCGTCATTGCGTTCTGTCCTTTTTCTGTCATTTTGTAAATTTTTTTGTTTTTTGTTTCTTACTTCTTAAGAATATTTTATTAAGTGATTTAATTGGAGTTCTATGGTTGGAAAAGTAAAAAAAATATGAGTTCTAAAAAATTAAAACTTTTAACAATATGATATGATAGAATTTCAAAATATAAAATGTAGGCTGAAAATGCTCTAAGAATATATATTTTTAAGAGTACATGCGCAATTGCACCCCTTACCGCTTTTGTCTTTTCTTATGGAAGACCTGTCTAGGGGGACTTGCCAATGAATGGTTGATTGACCATAACTTTTAGGACTTGGCCATCCTCTTTGCGCCAAAAAAGGTTCAATATTTTATTTATTTGTATTAATAGATTGCACTCGTCAGCTTGTGTGCTCTGAATTTTTTCTTCTCACATGGATTTTATTTTTTTCTGTTTACATTATCATTTTTCACATCTTTTTTTTTTAAGTACAACATTTAATTTATCTACCTTGATAAATCATATTTATGTACTTTCAAAAAATTTTCTTGCTTATGTGAACTTCGTTCTTTACATTGCTATTTTTTCACATTTCTTTTTCCATTTCTATGAAAAAAGAAATGTTTATTTTATAAGATTTTTTTCTTGAATCCTCCACTTCACTTGAGTCAAACTACTGTTGACCCAATTAGGGGTAGAGTTTTTCCATTACAAATTTTTTCCATTCACAAAACCTCAACTCGAGACTTTATTTAAGGTGAATAAGTGTGAAACCACTTAAACCAACTTATATGCATGATTACACCCTAATTCTTTTCCTAAATTCAAGTACGAAGGGAAAGATACTTCAGGGCAGTCCTCTCACTTTCTTACTATATTCCTTGCTGTGCTCCCGTTTCGATGGCTTCCCCTCTATCTCCATCATATTCTCAGCTTACCAAATGGAACAAAAATTCTAGAGTGTGAGGCTGAATACATACATATATGTCTGCTTTTCAGCCTTTTCGCATGTATCTACATGAAAGCTAAGCCATCCAAATGAGAGGAACCCACTTTTGAAAGTGGTTCATTTTCAAGAACCGTCCGGGTTGTTCCTCAAATGGACTTGACTCTTGTACAAATATATATCAAGTTCGGGTCATAGAAATGAGAAAAATCTTTTTATATTTGGATTTAAAATTCTGAAGGAAAATTTATGACCGTTTCCCATCTTCTATGAGTCAAACAAATCATGAGTTGAGTTGAGCTGAGCAAAATTTTGAAACTTCAATATTAGAGTACATATCTAGTCGATAAAAATTTAGAGTACACGGAGGCTATTGAGGTCCAAACTTGAAACACCTCACCTATAAAAGCTTTGACTCTATGTTCAAGACAACGCCGTCGAAACTTAAATTGATAGTTGAAAGTGTAAACAATGTTTTATGCTCTAGCACCAACATTGGCACCGGATAAGATGATTTTGGGTAAACAATGAAATAAGAAATAATATCTCCATGATCAATCTTTTTTTTTAAAAAAAAAAATTCAAAGCTTCATCATCGTTTTTGAACCCTGTTTAGAACCCCAAGGCACACGGAGCAGGTGAGGGGGAGGCACACCAAATTTTCGAGACAAAAGTTACAGCTTTTTTTTAATTAAAAAAATATTTTCTTTCTTCTATCCCCATGAAGCTTAGTAAAATGAATCTTTTTTTTTTTTTTTTCAAATTATACTTCCCCCCTTTCCGGGAAAGTAAGTGGAATGAAGCAATTGCAGCCTCACCAGTCCAGTCAGGTCCATCATTGGAGATCTAAGTCCATGTCATTTAAGTCCCCTTAAAAGAGAAAAAGTAGAGAATTTTCTAGATGTTGTTATGGCTGTCATGCAAAATCAAGGGACGATTTTTAATATGGATGGGAGAATTCTCATTTGTTAGAATCTAGCTTTAATTTGGAGGAAGATGAAATGATGATACTCTTTCCTCTGTGTCCCCTTGGTGTTGGTGAGATGCCAAACATGAGTCACCATGTTCGACCATATTAGACTATTCTATGAGTTAATGGAGAATTTATGGAGTAGTCAAACCTTAAATTTCTAGATACATTCATGCAAAGGGCATAGAAATGTGAAGGTAAGTATCATTCTTACAAATATGAACAAAAAGAGAGGTAAAAGAGCCCATTTTGATGAGTAGATTCTGCGTAAAATTTAGGCAATTCTCTATGTCTAATGTAACTCTGTATATGTGACACATTTGTTAGTCGATTTGAATTAAAAAATGCGGGTATTGAATGTTATTAATTTCACTTCTCGGGATATTGGATGGAAATAATTTCACTTTGCAAGTTTGACACTAGGAGACTCACCATTAATCCTAATTACTTTTTTTCAACTATCACCACGTCAATATTTATAGTATAATTTCATTAAGTTTAGCATGTTGTATAATAACTAGAAGTTAGATTGCATGATGTTACCACATGAAGTTCAATTGTTGACCAATTTCCAATAAAAGCAAATAAATATGACATAATAAAGAAATAAAATAAAATCCAAATCCTCATCCATGAGTAAATAACTTTGTAATATATATGATAAATCATGTCGGAGCCAAAATTCATAGCAAAGGTATGAAGGGATAAAACCTACTATCAGTGCCAATAACTATAACCAATGGCAACTTATTGTTGGAATAACATATGTGTAGAGATTAGGTTGTCGGATCTTTTATTTCACTAGAAATTTATACATATAATTTTTTTTGATGTTGGATCTTTCATTTCACTAAAGTCAAGTTATTGTTGGCCTCATAAGGGGGTAGAGCTTTCTTATTACATACTTTATCCATTCATAAGACTCGAAATTGAGGCCTTGTTTAAGAGAAACGAGTGCCAAATCACTTGAACCTACCTGTGTTAATAGTTGTAAATAAATCAACTAATATGGGAATCAGTCTTGTTTCTAGTTCATTTTTTTTAAAAATTCCCCACCTAGCGAGGTTACGTTATAGAATTTTTGTTTGTTGATAGTGTAGGGCTTGCATGGTTTAAATTCATTAAGGGTTGATAAAACTTTTCCAGAAACTTAGCCCCTCTTTTGCATCCTTAAAAAAAAAAAATATCCGCGCAAAGTAAGAAATAACTTTGAGGTTCTCGTCTCTTAAGAAGATTGGTTTTCAAATGTTCTATGTCCTTCAAAAGAATGATTTTTAAACGTTATGTATAGTATTTAAAGGGTACCCTTCTTGAGAAATCACTTAGTAAAAATTATGTGTACTAAAATATATTATAATTAATTAAATGGATATCTTTTTATAACAATTATAATATCTTAATTTCTGTACAATAGGTAACACATATCAATTCAATTACTTTAGTTATTGCCCCTTCAAATAATGTATTGAATTTGACAATTTATAATATATTCTTGAAAATACATGCTCCTAATGTCACTTGTATATATTTCCAATTGTGTATCAGCATATTAGTCATTTATTGATGTAACTTTTTAACATATACTAGCTTTTAAACCCATGCTATGCTCGATTTGTTTTAAAATTTTAGCTAAAATATTTTCAGAAATATTATAATTAACTTTATAATTTAAATTTTAAAAATAATAATATTAACATATCTGTAGTTTATTTTCTTTTCTACTGCATTGAAGTAGTTGAAAAGATATTATTTATTATCCTGACTTTAAATTATATATTGCTTAATTTTTTATTTGTAAATAAAATCTTAATAAATACTTAACATGATATGTGTCACGATTACAGTATACGAACTCATTTATATATGTATTTGAGGCATATACATATACATATATATATATATATATGTATATATATATATATATATGTATATACACACACACATATACATATATATATATATATATATATATATATATATACACACACACATATACATATATATATATATATATATATATACACACACACGATGCTTCCAGAAGCATTTTGTAAAAATTATTCAAATTGAATATAAATAGAAAAAATGTACAATAAAAGAGTTTTATTCATTAATAGGCTAATAGTGGCTGTAAGCTACTATTAAAAAACAGGGCTTAACATCTCAAGGTGCCGTATCAGAGATTCTGAATTCCCTCTGTGGATGCTGTCTTTCAGTCTTTCTGTCTCCTCTCGCCAACACCCACGTCCGCTCTTTAACTGATGAAGGAATTCGAATTCCGGCTTCAAAGATTCTACCCTCCGATTTGACATTAATAAGGTATCTTTCGAAATTCCAAGAAAGCCTTGAATCTTGCTTGTTTCTCACTCTAATAACTTGATTGAGCTGAATTTATCGTTTGTGTTTGATAATTCAACTATACAATGTCTGTGATTGATAGTAATTTAAGCGTTTAGTGGAATTTTTTTGGTAGATTGGATTTGGATTTTGATGCATAATAGATTCATCCGAATTTTGAATTTTGAGTTAAGTAAGACCTGTTCGGCAAAATTAACTGTTTGGGTGATAAATAGTAGACCAGGTAGCGGATAGTTGTGTAGATAGCGGGTAGCAGTTCTAATGAACAGTTAAAACTAATGTGTTTGGTCAATTCAGCTGTTATACTACCTGATTGATGTATTGACATAAAAGGATATAGATAATTTCCAAAGATAAAATTTTTAAAGGATATTTTTTTGCTAAAAAATATGAAACGCTACTTTTAAATGTCAAACATTCGTACTATTATCTTTTTAAAAACGGTACTTAAAAAGCTAAACGTTACTTGAAATGCTAGTCAAACCACTAGTTTACCGAACATTAGAAATTAATTAATCAGTGTATTGACCTAATCAAAACACTAAACGCTACCCAAAAGGCTGTTGTCAAACACGGCCGAAGTCAATTCAATAACTGCGCTCAACTAGGGTGAGAAAGAAGTGGTCTCATTTTGGGTTTTATGCATTGTGTGGGTGACATTTGAATAGTTCTGATACTGCCTACTGAGGTTTTATTGAGCAAATTTTGATATTACATTAAGAAATTTTTAGGGCATACTGCCTACTGGGTTTTTTTTGAAAGAAATATTTTTCTCATGTTTAAGTTTTTGGTACCTAATTTGTAATGTTTTAAAATCTATATCTGTGAAATTTTAAAGAAGATCTTGTTTTCATGCATTGCTTCTCATCCTTATATGAGATTTTGAAGGCCCTGGAACTATTCCATGCTAATCTTTTCCTGCAGTTATGACGAGTTTTCTGTGAAGTGTTCTCTGAGTTGTTACACTTACTGAAACTATCGCTAGGAGAATGAGAATCCGATAAACTTTGTGCATTTCATATGAAGAGTGAAGGTGAACAGAATTCGGATTTATGAGGGTCCATTGATCTTTTTGGGTGTGAACTGGTCAAGATTAATAGAAGGTAATATAGACACAATAAAAGCTTGATCACCGAAAACTGCATACTTATTTTTTGCAGGTCATTAGAAATTATGCTTTGCAAACAAGCATAGAAGTAAGATTTTGATTTCCTGTCTTCTTTCTCTGTTGAAAGTTGAAATTTTGGAAGGAAATTGAAGATGATTCATTGATATGCTTACTTTCTATGGTTTTTCTGCATTGCTCATTTGGCAATTTCTCAGCTTTCGTTCTGGAGATATCCTACCAATTTGATGGGAGATGGAACATAGAGATGCTAAAGAGCTGTAATTTTATTTATGATCAAGTTTGTGTCTGCCCATGCTAACTACTTTTTTATAGCTCTGACCCGAGTGAAGGCCCATATATGTAACAGACCTAGACTTTGACTTATGCTAGTTTGATGATCCAATTTAAGGTGGATTAAAATCCTTATGTAAAATTTTGAAGTCCTTGCAAATATTTCATGCTTTTTTCCCCTTGCTTTTATGACGAGTTTTCCGTAAAGTGTTGTCTGAGCTCACAGTTCTGATCCTTTCGCCATGAAAATCTGTTTAACTTTCTCTTGAATGACCTTTCTGCTTAGAGCAGAGTTAACTTGGAGTATGTTGCAGTGAAGCTTTTGATTCCTAGTGAAGGGCTAAGGTGTACAGAATTCAGATTTGTAAGGGTCCATTAATCTCTTTAGGTATGGAATAGTCAAGGTTAACAAAGTTAATATGGACACAAAAAAGCTTGATCACCAAAAACTGCATCGTCTGTGGCTTGCAGAGCTATTATGCTTTGCAAATAAAAGAAAGATTCTGATTTGTTGTCCTCTTTATATGGTCAACATTGAAATTTTGAGAGGAAATTGAAGGCGATACGTTTTATTTTCTATGTTTTTGACATAGCCCATTTTGCAATTTCTGCCTCTTGTCTTCCTCTAAGCTTTGGTTCTGGAGACATCCCTCCAATTTGATGCGGGATGGAAAAAAGAGAAAACTAAATAGCTGTAATTTCATTTATGATCAAGGTTGTGTCTGCCCATGCTAACTATGATTTCATTTCCCTAATTCTGCTTCCTCCTTTGCTGGTAGAAGAGAATGAAAGTCGACGTTCTACAATGGCATGCTGTAGCTTCATGGACTTGGGATGCCCAGGATGAAACATGCGGAATATGTAGGATGGCCTTTGATGGTTGTTGTCCAGACTGTAAACTTCCTGGTGATGATTGTCCATTAGGCACGGGCTTTTCCTACACTAAAATATGGAAGGAACTACGTTATCTAGTAAACCCATATTGTCCATTCCACTATTGTCCTGTTAAAAAGAAATTGAATTTTCTTTCTGGTTGATTTTATTTTGTTTGTATGTACGTGGCATGAAAAAAAATGTATCATATGTTAAGGAGCAAATGGGCATTTTCTCAGCTTCAGATTACACTGAACCAAAACAAGTTTCTGTGCAATTAGCTTCTTGTATTTAGGAAATAGACAAGCCCATAAATGCCCTTGCCATTGAAATTCTAATGAAAAAAGCCCATTTGTAAAGTAAAAGAAAATTGCATACATTGACATTGTCCTACAATGCTGTCTGAGTTCTCCTGAGAGATATTAGGGGGTGGTATTTATTCAAAATCCATATGCGTTACCCTGCTTTTGCACGAGTTCTCCTACAATGCCCTTTTGGGGGGGGGGGGGGTTGGGTTTGGTTGGGTTGGGGTGCAGTGAAATAAGCCATTTGCTTTGATCCATTGTAATCCAAGCTTAACCAATTGCCTAGAAGTGATCTTTTTCTGCTGTTAGGAAAGTGGAAATGGGATATGGTTTTGATCCTGCAGCCCTTTACAGTTTTGGTTTCATTTTCGTGGTGATGGCCGATGGGATGGCTTGTGTATCAGCTGAACCCACATTTGCATAGTTTTGTTTCGACTTTCAAGAGCCAAGAGCCAAGGACCTTCAATGCGGTTTTCCCAGCCCTGATATCTCACCAAAAACATAGCAAACCTTCAACGTTACACCGTTTAGAAATACCTAAGAACTGACAAGGAGTTGGATTCCTGGCTGGCAGCTAAGTCTTCCAGAATTGATTATCCTAATTGCCCGTCAACCACCAAATACTAGTAAGGAACTAAGGATGAATAGCTTTTTCGTGATTAGATCCTCCATGGTTTTTTGACCGATGATCTTCTAGGAATGATGATAATTTTCTATCTTCAGTAGGAAGTGTGCTGTCTAAATTCCATGTAGCATAGTTCAAAGGGCCTTATGTGTGAGCTTCTACAACATCTTCTTGTTTAAAGAGGCAAGTTTGTCTATGTAAGACTGAAGTGGTGCCTACCAATGTTTACACAAAGAATATCAGTGGGACGAGGAAATGATAACTAGCTTAAATATGTTACTGTGGTCAGAATGCTGCGTTCTTCTTGTTCTGGATTCAGTATGAAGGAAGGTAGTCATGTTTGCTTGAATTTTGTCCTTCGGTCTATTATCATGTTCCGTATTTATGATGAAGTCAAGAACTGGAAAGGAGGACATTTCAAGTGTCTGCTAGGATTCGTGTATTGTTGCTCTTCTTGGATGTATGCTGTTTAAAGGGGGGGGGGGCTTTTTTAATCATCTTTTTCTCCTTTTTCTTCTTTTCTTTTGTGGAATGCAGAAATTTCTCGTGAATGCACAAAACATGGTTATGTGCCTTTGTATATCAAAAAACTGTTGTGTATCTGGTTGGCCAATTGAAGTATCTTATCTAAAAGTTAGTTTTCAATATCAATTTTAGACTTAGGATTCAGCCTCTTTATAGGTAGGAATGCTGGTAGAGGTAAGGCTGCCTACATTTAGATCTCTCCAGATCCTGCGAAAGCGGGACTCACACTGGGAGAAGGTGTTGTTGTTGTTGTATCAATTTTAGACTCAAATCAGTGCAACGTGTTATGGATTGGACACCCAAAGGTGGTCTGCTCAATTCTTCGGAGTTGAACTGGAGTCATCTTCCACTCACAGGGCAATTCTTGTCTATAAAATTTTTGCCTTTTTGGTATATATTTTTGTATAATTTCCCACAATAATGTGTTAGGAGTAATCAGGAATATAGTTTAATTTTGTTGCAGTTTGTGGGCAATGCAACCATGCATTCCATCTCCATTGCATACTGAAGTGGGTGAATTCACAAACCTCCCAAGCCCGTTGCCCCATGTGCCGCAGGGAATGAATCTTCAAGGAATGAAAGACCCATCTTCTCCACTTTCTTCAGCATCTTCAACAGCGAAGGTCACATTTTTTTGCCCCCTAAAGAAAGTATTTGATGTCTTCCTGCACAAGTCCAGATATATATGTTCTGAAGCCAGCGTTTTTGGTGTACCCTTTGCTCCCATTCGAGCTCTCTTTTTTATCTTAACTTGGCAGGGATAAGGCTCTGTGCATATGGATCTCCATCGGACTAATTTCAACGGAATCTACATCGGATTGTTGTTTGTTGTTGTGGTTGTCTTTTGTTGAACTAGAGAAGGAAATGCTTAGATTGGGCAAACAAGTCCTTCACATCTGATCAATTTTAGATGGGATTAGAACAGTGTTAGGTCAAGTGTGAGTTGGAACAATTCAAGACGGTTTATTTCATATTCAACTGATATCAAATTGATAATGAATCGGTGTGATGATTCAGGTTGAGATGGAACAGTCTACACCGGTCTATTTCATCTTGAAATAAGATTCAACTATGTTTTGTTTTTGGTCGGTTTAGGTACAGGTCGAGCGAATATCAGTTGGATAATTGTCTGCCATACATATGTTTCGACATGGACCTGCGCGACTCTGTATTGACAGTGACTTCGTGATGGAAGCATAAAATGGAATCATCGGCAACAGTTGGCATTCTGGGAGAGGGAAGGAAAAAGTTGATACACATTTCTTGCCAAAAGAAGTCTCCATCAATTGCAAAAGGCAAAAGAAGTGGTTCCTAATTACGCATTCCACCTGTGGCACTAATTTCCTATTTCTTTGTGTTAATGATTGCTCATTATTCATCTTCTTTGTTCCCTTCCTTCTACCACTGGACATCTATTGAAATTTGTTACGGTTACCATTGGGCAGTTTATGAATCGCATTTTTGTCCATGTACGCTCTAAAATGAGGAGTTAGTCTTGTATGCATCCGTCTTACACTGTCTATCTGTGACACGAATAAGTGCACATGCCAAAATATGCCAAGTAGCTTGGTGACTAGACGGTGCATATCTTCTCACTAATGATACATGGGATGGTCAATGAGTAAGGTCGTTACTAAAAGAGATTATTTTTTCTTGACAAGGGCTATAGATACTAATTAATAATCAATTTCTACTTAATTACACGACTAAGCCACGGAGTACCAAAGACAAACATACACTCACAGTACATTGAAAAATGATGAAGAAGACATAAAGAGATAACTGGTAAATACACTGAAATGATTCACAATTAACATTTTTCAATAATATAAGCTGAAAATCATGATAGTTCTCGAACAGAAGAAGAAAAAGAAAAAAAAAAAAAAACAGAGTTCTTCAAGCAGTGGTTTATTCCGTCAACTAGGAGAAAGGTCCTTTTCTCATTTCTACCTGCCAAATAAAAAAACAGTTAAATTACCTTAATTAATATCAGAAATTGGATTTCTTGGGTGCAAGTTTTATACTTGAAACAGTGACTGTGTGATCCAATTAAATGTTAAACCTAACTTGGTGTGTTAAAATAGCTAAACGTACAAAATATAAGCCCAAACACATATCATTGACAAAATAATTATATATTGTATTTTAGAGTATTAGAAAATAATATTTTCAATTTTGAACTTGAACATCATTGTATTTGCACCATACTAGAAGCATATTTATTGCTTATATACCAGGACAAAATATGAAAGTGTTTTTACTTGGTGATGTAAATCTATATTCAACATATACAATTACATATACTTCAAATTCTTGCATTTAAACTTATGCAGTTGCATACCATTGTAAAATTATTACATTATATTAATACAAACACATTCAACATCAGCCTTGATATATATAAATAGTACAGTGCATGGACGTCCAAGTTCAAAGTTGAGAGTATTATTATCCAATACTCCTAAACTACGATATATTATAGTTCAAAATTCTTAAATAAAAATTTTAAAAAATAAGTTAATCAGTCCCACCACCGTACATATGATCTAAATCATCTGACACATCAGCTTTCTAGCGAGTGACACGTTTGGATCCTTAACCTTTCACATACAAATGAAAGGTAAGTAATTACTGACTAATAGCATGCTTGCTTTGCCCCTTTCCACACACAACACATACACAGAGATAATAGAGAGAGAGAGTTTAAGAAGAATTAGAGTAGCACTTACATATTAGAGGGTGAAAGGGTGTTATGCGATCACTTGGTGATGACCCAAATAGCATAGATAATCCCAGGCACCCATCCAAGCAGAGTCAGCAACAAGCAGATCCAGAACTCCACCTGTGAGTTTAATTAATTTCAAACCCCGTTAGTTAACAAAACAACTTAATTATATCTCATCTTCTAGTATAATAATAAATAACGAACATACACAAAACCAAATTATTTTAACTGCATATATAGCTGGAATTTATGTGTCCTCCCATCATACAGCGTGCTCATATGCTTAGAAATTTGCCCATCTCGAATATTGTCCTTGAAATCTAACACTATGATATATACCTCCACAACAAGATCATCAAGGAAAAGAGACAGAGATAGGTACGCACTTTGCAGCCAAACTTGAGGAAGACGCCAAGAGGAGGCAAGATGATAGCAAGGAGGATATCGACGCAGGTTGCCGTGCTGTCTGACATCGTAGCTTCTAATTGTGTACAGACGACGAATATGTAATTTCGTTCCTAGGCTGAGCGATATGATCACCAGAAAAACAAAGAGGTAGCTAGCAAGTTTAAAGACTAACTGATATGATCTTCGTAGTATAGGGCGCAGCTTGGTTTATATAGAGGGCACACTGCCCTTCGTCCACCTGTCTCCGCATGTCTTAATTTTCTTGCTTATAATAACAACAGAAACGACTGCTCTTAATGTAAATATCATTTTCATGAGGTTTGGAGAGATTTAGATATAGACAATTTTACCTCTTCAGATATCTCTGCTATCACAGAAGTCGATTTCGAGAGATTCATATAAATTTATAAACATTTCAAAGTGATATGATCGGCATTAATTTACCTGCTTAGGCTTTTTTTTCCTTGGATTTGTAGATTAAGCAAAGAGTAAGTGGTTTTCGATGATAAATATCTCAAAGTAGATCTGGCCCACCAGATTGTGTTAAGATAAGAAAGTAGGTCTGCTGTCCCTTTCTTTTTATATTGAGACTCGATTGAAGCTGAGTGGTACGGAGTTGGGGAAAAAAACAAAGGAAAGAAAGTTGGGTGGAAACTCTGTGGTGTGATTTCTTCACTGAGGTGCAAGTGGGATTTATAGTAAGAGTTAAAAACCATCACTGGATGGTTGGTGACATTTGTGTAATATTTAGTTGGATGTAATGTAATGATAATATAATACAATTAATTGTGCAATGCAATTGTGATTACATAAGTTGTGGTAATCATAATTACAAAATAGTTCTGTTGACCCTATCCTTATGTAATGTAAGGTTTTGATGATAACAAATACAAATGTAATATACACTTGAGTGTGTTGATCGAACAGGTTCCAAATACTGTTTGGAAAACTTTGAAATTGCTTGATTAATCATGGTTGAGAACAGGTCTTAAGAACAGTTCCTCAAAACAGCTGAATGGCAAAGAACTTAAAGCGCATCAAAGACATGGAGTACTTCAGAAACAGCTCAGGAAACAGTTCTTAATAACATCACAGCATTGGAGTGACAAGTCAAAATCTTATAGATGCTGTCCGGTTGATTCAATAAGAGTCTTGGTTTGTTATAGGTTTTATTTTCTTAGATTCTTGTTAATATGCCACTTGGAAGATCTTGATTTAACATTTACTTTGAATGGTTTTTAAGAACACTGTCTCAGATAAGTTCTGAGATCAGGGTTCAGACTGTTTTCAAACCAAAACGATTTTTTCACAGTTTTCTTAAAATCTTGGACTGACGATTTTTGAAGTTATTTAAGATATATTTTCTGTTATCATAAAAACCCAAGATAAGTTATTTTTGGCTTTGAAATATATTGTGGAGATTTTTAGCCCAGCTTTTAGGGGGAATCTTTTACTAAATAAACCAAACTCCTATTTTTAGAATATGGTTAAGAAGATGAGAAAATTTTGGGATTTGGGTACTGAAATATTTGTGCCTTTCCATAATTTTTGCTGCACAAATTTGATTATGGAAAGTTTGCTACATCCTTGCGGCTCAAGCACACAAAGATCTTGTCCTTGCGGCTCAAGCGCACAAAGATCTTGTTACCCTCTCCTATTTAAGAAACCCTTCCACCTCCACATTGACATGGTTTTCACACGGTTTTCACACGATTTTTCAAAGGGTTTTTCACACGATTTTTCAAGGAGTTTTAACTTGCGAATCAAATTTTTAGAAAAACCATCAAAGTGTGTGTGAAAATTGAGTCATCTTCCTTGGCATACTAGGAGCAAAATTGTACCTTACATCCGCTTATTTGGAAGCACAAAAGTGAGGTGTATTTTCATTCTCTTCTTTCATTAAAGTGAGAATTGAGTGTGTCCTGGACGTGTGTAATTCGTCTTGGGAAGACAATTACGTGAGTGTGTCCAAGTCTGGGAGACTAGGATGCGGTGTGTAACTAGTCTAAAGGTAGATAGTTACGTGTGTTGCATTTGTAACAGAGAAGGTTACCTTTGTAACGTATTTAGCCCGTATAGTGGAAGTGTGTGAAAATCCTACAGGGGTAGGTCGTGGTTTTCACCTCGGTTGGGCTCGAGGTGTTTCCACGTAAAAATCCTATGTTCACACTTTTCTACTTATTTCCGCTGCATTTACATTCTCTGGGCACTCTGCAAACAGTCAGTCCGAACAAGGTCTAAGCCTGTTTCCAGAAAACTGTGAAAATTTGGCAATAAAGTTCACGCCCCCTCTTGTATTCGTATACTCTCAAATCTAACAAGTGGTATCAGAGTAGGTTCTCATTAGAAAGATTAACATCTTGAGAGATCCTAAACATGAGTACACCACATGGCATACTTGAGGGGCAATCCATAACTCGACCACCATACTTTAATGGTCAACATTATAGTTGGTGAAAGAATAGAATGGTAAACTACATTCAAGTTGAGAACTACGAGTTATGAATGCTTATCAAGAGTGAACCACTCTTTCCCACAAAAGTGATCGAAGATGAAAGCAAAGTTCACAAAAAGCCTGAAGAGTTCAATGCCGAAGACTTCAAGATGATGGAGAAAAATGCCAAAGCCAAAAAACTCTTGTATTTTGGTCTTGGTCCGGATGAGTACACTCGCATTTCTGAGTGCGAGTCAGCCAAGGACATATGGGACGCCCTTCAAGTAGCTCATGAAGGCACAAATCAAGTGAAGCAATCACGCATTGAGCTACTTATGAGAAAATACGAATTGTTTGAAATGAGTGATCGTGAAACGGTGATGGATATGTATACCCGTTTCACCCATATAACAAATGAGTTAAAATCATTAGGAAAGTCCTTCACCACTGAAGAGTTGGTGAGAGAAGATCCTAAGGTTTTTACCTCATTCTTGGGAAGCCAAAGTCACGGCTATTCAAGAAGGCCAAGGACTTGAAAAAGATTACCTTGGATGAGCTTATTGGCAATCTCCAAACCTATGAGCTTAGGAGGAATTCTCAACAAAAAGAGGAGACCAAGAAGGACCGAGGAATTGCTCTAAAAGTCATGGAGGAGGATAGCTCGGATCTTGATGATGAAGAAATGGCTATGATCACCCGAAAATTCAAGAAGTTTTTCAAGAAAGCCAAGGAAAATGCTAAGAAGAAAAATTTCAGCAAGTCGGGGAACAATGATAGGGAACAGTTTTCAGGTTGTTTCAAATGTGGTAAGCTTGATCACATTGTGAAAAACTGCCCTTTGCTGAAAGAGGAACGAGAGTCTGAACAGTCCAGGAAACAGGGCAGAAAATAGGTTGGAAACAGTTCAGCCAGGCGGTTCTCAAGGGTAATACTTGCGGCTTGAGGTGATTCTACTGAGGACGAGGAAGGGACTGAAGAAGATGATGCTGTTGTAGCTCTTATGGCCAGAAGTGACTCTGACTCAGATGATGAGCCTCTGGACAGCTTAGCTCAACTTAAGGATAAGGTACGTGGTCTAAATAAAGCAAAACTTGAAGAGTTATTATTCACCTTGATGGATGAGTGTGATGCTATTAATTCTGAAAATTGCATGTTAAAGGATGCATGTTTTGAGTTAAAAAGGGATATTAGAGAATTAGAGTATGAAAACAAAATCCTTAAAAGTGAAAAAATTAAAATTGATATAAAGAACATTGTTTTGCATGAAGACCTCAATAAGTTCAAAGAGACCCTAAGTATGAAAGAAGAAGCTTTTGCTACTGACTTCACTAAGCTTGAAAATTACTCCCTTGAACTGAAACAGAAGATTGAATCCTTGCTTATTGAGAACAATAAATTGCTTGAAAAATTAAAACAAGTAGAATCAGACCTTGCTGCAAACAGGCGCTGGAACAGGTTCTCACAGGCGCTGAATTGGCTGAACACTCACTTTAACCGAGGCAAAAGAGGATTAGGCTTTGTGACTAAGAGCACCGTTTACCCTGTTAATAGAAAATATGTGGGATTACCTGAAAATATTGTTTGTTTTTATTGTGGTAAAATGGGGCACTATCGGTATACTTGTCCTATAAGAAGGTATGCCATGGAAAAGAACTTGATTTGTGTAAAACAAATATGGGTTAGAAAAGATGAGATTTGCACGTCTAAAGGAATGGGACCCAAGTGGATCTGGGTTCCCAAAACTAACCCCTAATTTGTTTTGCAGGCTAAAGTGATGGGTAATAACCGAGCAAACAACTCAGCAAAGAATCAACTATGGTATGTGGATAGCGGTTGTTCACGGCATATGACTGGTGAAAAATCAAACTTCCTCTCACTTACAGCCTCTGATGGAGGGAGTGTGGCATTTGGAAACGGCAAATCAGGGATAATTGTCGGTATAGGTAAGATAGGTGAGTCACTTCTCCATTCAATTGACAATGTATATCTTGTGAATGGTTTACAACATAATCTACTCAGCGTGTTCCAACTGTGTGATAAAGATAACCTAGTGGTGTTTTCTTCAAAATAATGCTTGGTTGTCAATATCAACAGGAGATGTTGTGTTGAGGGGGAAGCGACAAAAAAATGTGTATAAAGTAAGTATTCTCTCACTTCCCCAAAACAATCTAACTTGTTTAAGTGTTTTAAATGATGATGTTATGCTTTGGCATAAGAGACTAGGTCATGCGAGTCTCTTACTCTTGAATAAACTTGTTACTAAAGACCTAGTAGTCGGCCTACCTTCCATCAAATTCAATGACGACAAGGTATGTGACGCTTGTGCCAGGGGTAAACAAGTCAGAACCTCTTTTAAACTGAAAAACTGTGTTAGCACTACCCGACCTCTTGAGATACTACATGTGGATTTGTGTGGTCCTATGAGGATCATAAGTTGAGGTGGGAAGAGGTATGTGCTTGTGATAGTGGATGATTACTCTCGTTTCACATGGACCTTGTTTTTGGCTTCTAAAGATGAAACATTTGAAAAATTTCTTGCGTTTCTTAAAAAGGTTGAAAAGAGAGTAGGACACGCATTGGTTTGTCTAAGGTCTGATCATGGTACAGAATTTGAAAATTCAAGCTTTATTGACTATTGTAATGAGTATGGTGTTGATCATAACTTTTCAGCCTCAAGAACACCCCAGTAGAACGGGATGGTAGAGCGTAAAAGTCGTACTCTAGAAGACATGACTAGAACAATGCTTGTTGCTAGTGGTCTTCCTAGAAACTTTTGGGCCGAAACTTTGAACACATCATGTTACATTATAAATAGATGCATGATCAGACCTATTCTAAACAAAACTCCTTATGAGCTTCTCAAGGGTAGAAAATCCAATATTATGCATTTGAGAGTATTTGGTTATAAATGTTTTGTGCATAATAATGGGAAGGATGCCTTAGGAAAATTTGATCCAAGGAGTGATGAGGCGATATTTCTTGGTTACTCCTTACACAGTAAAGCATACAAAGTGTTTAATAAACGAACCTTGTGTGTTGAGGAGAGTGTGCATGTGTTGTTTAATGAAACTAACTCTCTTGTTGAGGATGACGCACAGGATGCAGAGTTTGAACTGGACCTTGCTAGAAAAGACTCATTGCTCACACATGAGAAAGGTAAGAGTTCCGAGAATGGAACAGGACCTGGAGCTATTTCCTTGGAAGGAGGGCAAGGTCTGAACCAGACAGGCGGAAGCACTGCTGAACCTAGTTTGGATCAAAACCAGTCTAATTCTTCTCGAACAGGCTGGGGAATAGGCTCCAGAACTGGCTCAGAAACAGGCTCCAGAACAGGTTCGGAAACAGTTTCTAAACCTGTTCCGCCGAGTATTCCAGCAAGAGTAGAAAGCGTGTCGGTGGACCCCCTTACTTCACGACCATGGAAGCACCAAAGTTCGCACCCTCTTGATCAAATTTTATCTGACATTAATACAGGAGTGCAAACTAGATCCAAGCTTTAAAATTTCTGTGCTTTTTATGCTTTTCTCTCTAATATTGAGCCAAAAAATATTAATGAAGCTCTTGCAGATTCAGATTGGGTCACGGCAACGTAAGAGGAGCTTCATCAGTTTGAAAGGAACAAGGTGTGGCACCTTGTACCACGGCCAGAGGATAGATCAATCATTGGCACCAGGTGGGTGTTCCGGAACAAGCTTGATGAGTTTGGAGCAGTCACTAGGAACAAGGCCCGGCTGGTGGTTCAAGGGTACAACCAAGAAGAGGGCATTGATTATGAAGAAACCTTTGCACCCTTTGCAAGGATTGAAACTATCCGCATTTTGGTAGCTTTTGCGGCTCACATGGAGATAAAGCTATATCAGATGGATGTCAAAAGTGCATTCCTCAACGGATACCTTAAAGAAGAGGTGTATGTGATATAACCCCCTGATTTTGAAAGTAAAGAATTTCTTAACTATGTTTTTAAATTTGACAAAGCGCTTTATAGTTTAAAACAAGCTCCTAGAGCTTGGTATGAACGTTTGTCAAACTTTTTATTGGAAAATAGTTTTAGAAGAGGCAAGGTTGATAATACCCTGTTTCTAAAATCTAAGGGGGAACATTTATTGATTGTCTAAGTATATGTCGATGATATTATATTTGGTGCAACACACAATGATTTATGTGAAGAGTTTTCAAAAATGATGAGGAGTGAGTTTGAAATGAGCATGATGGGTGAGCTTAATTTTTTCTTAGGCTTGCAAATCAAGCAAACTTCAAACGGCACCATGATACATCAACAAAAATATGTCAAGGAATTACTTAAGCGATTTGGAATGGAATCGGCCAAGCCCATTGATACTCCCATCTCTCTTTCAACCAAATTGGTAATGGATGATAGGAGTCCCTCAGTTGAGGAGAAATCCTATAGGGGTATGATAGGGTCGCTTCTTTACCTAACTGCTAGTAGACCTGACATTGTTTTCAGTATTAGTTTGTGTGCCCGTTTTCAGTCTAAGCCTAAAGAATCACATTTAAAGGCTGTTAAACGGATTCTTAGATATTTAAAACATACACCTGATTTGGTTTTATGGTATCCTAGAGGATGCAACTTTGACCTTGTTGGATATGCTGATGCTGACTATGCAGGTTTCTTGATTGATAGAAAAAGCACCTCAGGTATGGCTCATTTTCTTGGACCCTGTTTGGTATCTTGGGCAACCAAGAACAACACTCAATTGCCATGTCCACAGCAGAAGCTGAATATGTTGTAGCTGCTTCTTGTTGTGCTCAACTATTGTGGATAAGGCAACAACTCAAAGATTTTTGTGTTGACACGGGATGCATTCCCATATTTTGTGATAATACAAGTGCAATTAATATTTCCAAAAACCCTTGTCAACATAAAAGGACTAAACATATTGACATTCGTCATCACTTTTTGAGAGACAATATTGAAAAAGGTTTGGTTTCAATGAATTTCTGTGCCACCAATAAGCAAATTGCTGATATTTTTACCAAGGCACTAAATAGAGAACAGTTTGAGAAGAACAGACTTGAATTAGGTTTGATTAAAACGACTTCAGCATGGTTAATTAACCCCCAATGCTTGTCTAGTAAAAGGTTTTTCAGCTCATACATCTTGATTCATTAGATGCAGTCAACTTACGTGTTAAAATTAGCACATGTATGGATTACAACCTGCTGACAATCGTTGAGGTCTGATGATATTGCCCTTATTATCCTACATTGCCAAACAACTGACAGCAAGAACAGGCACCAAAAACAGGTATGACCACTGTTTGTCAATTTGTGCAAATCAGGTAGTTCAAGTTTAGTTGTTGGACATTCAATTTTTTTTCCTAGACAAAAGGGGCCGAAATCTTTTCTCTCATTTTTCTCTCAGTCAGGCCCCCGAAACAGTTCTCTCTCTCTCTCTCAAAGAATTGATCTCCCACTCACCTTCTTCCTGCTCAAAATCTTTAAACCCTAAATTCGAACCTCTCGCCTCTCTCCATACATCAACAATGCCAAGAACCCGCGGTGGAATTGCCTCCTCCAAGCACCAAGTCTCTTCCCCACGTGCACGAATTCTGAAGCAAAAGAGGTTACGCATGGCGTCTCCGCCAGCTTTGCCCGCGCCGCCAACAATGGAGACCATACTAAGTGAGACGGTAGCATCTAAAAGAGGTATGAGGTTTGATTCTATACCTCCTTTGTCAATTTCACCAACTATTTTTGGGTTCTTGAAGAGTGTGAATCTGAAAACAGTGGGGAAGAAATTGGGTGATGTTCCGCCCACATTTGGGTGGGATTTGGTGGTATTTGAACCTAAAACAGAACAAATTGTGTCCGAGAGTGGTTCTTTTGAGTCCTCAAGTGAAGGGATGGATGAACCCTTTCTAAACCTTGACCCTGTGGTTGAAGATTGTGAGTATAGTGATGGTGATAGGTCTGATTCAGTTGTTGATGTCCTCCAATCTTAACCCGTCCAAACAACAAAACCAAACGAACAGGGCACTATCCGGTGTATCAAAACCACAGTTTCAAGACCTATTCCTTCGCCTGTTCATAGACCTCGAACCTTCAACTTTACTACGTCCAAAAGAAACAGTCACACCCTCTATACAAAAAACCTCCTCAAGATCTGCCCCGAAATCAACCCGCTGTCGCTCCAAAACCCAGAAAACACCTACTCAGAAAAGATAACTCTGAACAGGAGCCTGAACAGGGTGAGGAGGTTGCTCTGCTAACTGAAAAACCTCCATCCAAAAAGAGAGCAAAATCAAAACAACTACCTGAAGAACTTGAAACCGAGGAGCCACTTACAAAGAAACCCAAAAAAGCCATAAACCCTGATGCAAAATTTGCCCAATTTTTTCAAAGAAGTGTGGTGAGGGGGAAAATTGTGAAGGGTGAGTACTTCCAAGAACAGGGCCTGGAGGTGTTTCTGAACAAACTCAGGGCTCAGGGTTGGCTGACCTTATTTACAAACACCCACCTGGGGTGTTCTATTCCAGACTTGGCAGAGTTTTATACCAATTGTGGTGTCACCCAAGGTGTGGTGACTAGTGCGATTCGTGGAAAGAAGTTGCGCTTTGACGCATAGAAACTAGGTGAAATTTTGGGTATTCCAGCTACCGGTTTTGATGTGTATGTCAGAGAAGACAAATTCGTGCTTGGAACCGCCCGGTTGCTGGAGCTAGCCCAAAAACTGAGCCAGCAAACAGGGTTGAAAACACCCAAATCCATTAAAAAGGGTGACATGTCATCTCTACATCAGTTGTTTTTCTGGTTTATCATAAAAAATGTCATCCCTAAGGGTCAAGGCCGCAACCTCGTAGATGCCATGGATCAATGCTTTATTGATTTGCTAGATAGGGGGGAGCAAGTAAACCTCCCAGCTATTATGATCCGCCATATTGCTAGGATTGCAAACACCACCCGGGAACATGACCTAGGATATGGTTTTCTCTTGACTCTGGTTTTTGAACATTTTGGGGTGTCTCTTCAGAAGAAAGTGGGGGTGCAGATGCTTTATGAAATAGGGAGTAGCACTCTGATGGGGTGTGGTTTTCAATTGCTCAAGAAAGGGCAAGCTGCTTCAGAACAAGGGCCTCGAACACCCTTTCCCCCTGTTTCTGGTCCTTCCTCTAGTGAGCCTTCTGTTGATAACTTCCTTCCCGGTTGAAGACCGAGCTCGCTGAGGTTAAAGCTGCTCTCGCTGAGGAGAAGGATCTCACTGCCAAGCGCCATGAGGATCTCCTACATGCCATTTCTGCCCTCACGGCCAAACTTTCTACTCCTCCTTCCTAAACAGTTTGCTCTACTTGTTTGCCCTCTGTGCCCACAACTGTTTACTCTACTTGTTTGTGCATTTGACTATTAGTGGTGTATGCCCATTCTACTTGCGTGTTTCTATTGTTACTTGTTTTTGAATCACTGGGATGGCCAATATCATTAACGTACCATATACTTGAGTGTATCGCTCATTGCTTTTCCTCCATTACCCAAGTGGTAGTGACTGCAAATACCCTGCTTCGCTTGTTTGACCTGACCACCCTTTTTCGATGATGTCAAAAGGGGGAAGATGGGCATGACCATGATTGTTTTAGTTTGACCTAGCTTAAGTTGACTTCTTAAAAATTTTCTCTATTGTGGTTTGACTGAAACTTGCTTTCGTCTTTTATGTCAATATGGTCATTTGGTTTGTCATCATCAAAAAGGGAGAAATTGTTGACCCTATCCTTATGTAATGTAAGGTTTTGATGATAACAAACACAAATGTAATATACACTTGAATGTGTTGATCGAACAGGTTCCAAATACTGTTTGGAAAACTTTGAAATTGCTTGATTAACCATGGTCGAGAACAGGTCTTAAGAACAGTTCCTCAGAACAGCTGAATGGCAAAGAACTTAAAGTGCATCAAAGACGTGGAGTACTTCAGAAATAGCTCAGGAAACAGTTCTGAATAACATCACAGCATTTGAGTGACAAGTCAAAATCTTATAGATGCTGTCCGGTTGATTCAACAAGAGTCTTGGTTTATTATAGGTTTTATTTTCTTAGATTCTTGTTAATATGCCACTTGAAAAATCTTGATTTAACATTTACTTTGAATGGTTTTTAAGAATACTGTCTCAGATGAGTTCTGAGATTAGGGTTCAGACTGTTTTCAAGTTAAAACGATTTTTTCACAGTTTTCTTAAAATCTTGGGCTGACGATTTTTGAAGTTATTTAAGATATATTTTCTGTTATCATAAAAACCCAAGATAAGTTATTTTTGGCTTTGAAATATATTGTGGAGATTTTTAGCCTAGCTTTTAGGGGGAATCTTTTACTAAATAAACCAAACTCCTATTTTTAGAATATGGTTAAGAAGATGAGAAAATCTTGGGATTTGGGTACTGAAATATTTGTGCCTTTCCATAATTTTTGCTGCACAAATTTGATTATGGAAAGTTTGCTACATCCTTGCAGCTCAAGCACACAAAGATCTTGTCCTTGCAGCTCAAGCACACAAAGATCTTATTACCCTCTCCTATTTAAGAAACCCTTCCACCTCCACATTGACATGGTTTTCACACGGCTTTTACACGATTTTTCAAAGGGTTTTTCACACGGTTTTTCAAGGAGTTTTAACTTGCGAATCAGATTTTCAGAAAAACCATCAAAGTGTGTATGAAAATTGAGTCATCTTCCTTAGCATACTAGGAGCAAAATTGTACCTTACATCTGCTTATTTGGAAGCACAAAAGTGAGGTGTATTTTCATTCTCTTCTTTCATTAAAGTGAGAATTGAGTGTGTCCAAGCCTAGGGAGGCTTTGGACTTGTGTAATTCGTCTTGGGAAGACAATTACGTGAGTGTGTCCAAGTCTGGGAGACTAGGACGCGGTGTGTAACTAGTCTAAGGGTAGACAGTTATGTGTTTTGCATTTGTAACAGAGAAGGTTACCTTTATAACGTATTTAGCCCGTATAGTGGAAGTGTGTGAAAATCCTACAGGGGTAGGTCGTGGTTTTCGCCTCGGTTAGGCTCGAGGTGTTTCCACATAAAAATCCTATGTTCATACTTTTCTACTTATTTCCGCTGCATTTACATTCTCTGGGCACTCTACAAACAGTCAGTTCGAACAAGGCCTAAGCCTGTTTCCAGAAAACTGCGAAAATTTGGCAACATAATTCACCCCCTCTTGTGTTCGTGTACTCTCAAATATAACAAGTTCTTTTATTTCAATACTCTCATACAATTAAATAAGGTAATGAAAACACAATTATAAACTTGTTTGCATTACAAGATTGATTACATCTAACCAAACATTACATTAGTGTATCTATTGTTCTAGTCTAGTTTAGTCTACTCTAGATTTAGAAAGTATGTAAGAATTAGTGCTATACATGCATGGATTGGAGGGGTAGACTTTTGACATAAGAGCAACTGCAATGCAAGGCTCACAAGTTAAAAATTTGGCTCACGATCCAAGCAATACCATACATTAGTGATCCGCTTCGCTCGCCCCACGGTCCAGCTCACAGGCGTGATCTGGCCCCCCATACATTTTCTCTCTCTCTTTTTTTTTTTGCCAACTAAGCCTTTTAAAAGTTTAAAACCCAATAATATGGTAGTAGTGGAGTTTATAAAATATTATTAAAAGTGCAAAATCTACTAAATCACCCTAGAGGGAAGGTGAATAGGGTGATGATCAAAATCGCAATTTAATCGAAATAAAGTACGGAAAAGAAACGTGGACAAAATGCAAGCGAATTTTTTAACGAGGTTGGGCCTCAACAGGTTTAATCCCCACCTAGAGTTCCCTAACTCTAGGATTAACCCGAATTTTTATTAGGATGGATGATTACAACTCTAGAGTATAACTACTCTAAGTTCCAAGACCCAAGTTAATACCCTCAACAAAGTTTGGTAGAGTTGATCGTTCAACTCTATAATCCCACCTAAACACTACTTGAATAACTCGAAGAATAATAGCAAATTAAAGCTCAATCAATACAATAAGAGAGTGTGTTTGAGTATGCCAGTGAATGCTTGTCTTGCTTCATATCTTCAGCTCTCAACCATCTTGCACATTTATAACAAAAGCTTGGAGAATAGATGGAAAGTAGCCGTTAGACACATCCTGATTTCTTACTTCAGTTCAAGGCGTTGAAGATTCAATTCAGTGTCACTGAAGATGGCACAAATTCAGCATGCAACGGCTGGTTGATTTGCTTGCAACGGTTGTCTTGATTTTTTGGCAGATTTGGATTTTCTTTGAGCAATTCCTTCCATAATCAAGTCATATGCTGATTTGGATTCTCTTTGAGCAATTCCTTCCATAATCAAGTCATATCTTAAATCACAAAATTAAGGAAGTCCCATAATATATCCAAATATGATTAGTAATTCCATAATATCGTGCATTGTAGAGTATGATTAAAGAACAAATATCTAAGCTTCCTTTTTGTCTTTTATCAAAACAAACATAACATATAATATTAATGGATAAATAGAAAGCTAACAATCTCCCCCTTTTTTATGAAAGACAAAACTTCATAAATATCATGGATTCATCAAATAACCAAATTAGCGTACCATAATCTTTCTCCCCCTTTTTATATTTCATCAAAAAGGTTACATAAGAAGGAAAAATCCAAAATGCATGTTTCATATGCAATACTTATGATCTTACACTCAATACCTTCAAACTTATCCAATAAGAGCATTACTACTAAGAAAGAGAATTCAATATTAAATAAAACATATAGCCACAGTAGCATTTCAAGATCATATCCCAAACTAAACTAACTCCACCTTTTAAAAAATAAATAATCAAGATTATGGCAAAATAATATAAATATTCCCTTATGGAGATAGACAACAACATTGATGCAAATACTAAGCATAAAATTATGTGCAATAATTCGGTATGATGTTTAAAATATTAAGCAAGCATAATAATATGTCACATGCCATGAAAAAATACGATGGTTATTAATCATATCATGCTTACCTTCTAAAAATAATTGAGCAATTTAAAATTTGAAAATCAAAATTTCTCAAGTAGGAAGTAAATCATGCAAAGATATTACATCACCTGATACATTGGTGGTGTTTTAACATCATCACTATCAAAATGACCAAATTATTCTCCCCCTTTGACTTTCATAAAAAATAAGAGGAACTTAAAACTATGTCGTTTCATACACGTGAAGTAAAAATAGAGTAAAACCAAATTTAAAACAAATTGGAAAGAGTGAAGCAAACTAAGTGAAGGGAGGCTGAGTTGGGAGTAAATTAAAGTAAGAGAGAGGAAGAGGAGGACACACGTGGGTGAGAATGGAGATTTGCTGTCCAAAATAATTTCCCCGTAAAAAATGAGCCAATTAGGATTTTGGAATAAAATTAGCAAATATCATACTATTTTCAAGATTAACAAAAATTGAGACAGATGTTAAAAAAAATCCACGTGCCCAGAATGAAAGAAAATATATCAGATTGCCTTTTAATTCCATTGGGTATGAACCAATTGATTTATTTGTATCAATGACCCATAGTCAAGGCCTTGAAAGTGAAGTTCAAGCCCTTAATTTGGTCATATTCAAAAATGCTTAGCTTCTGCCTGCAGTTCAAGCCCTTGAACTATAATTTCAGGCCTTGAATTTCTTGACATTGATGATTGTTTCATTGGCTTGTCCTGTAAAAGCTCATGAATATAGTTAGTACTTAGAGAGGACTCCCCCTCAATTTATCACTACTATTAAGAATTCTCCCCCTTTCGTCAAGATACTAAATCAAACCTTTCTAGCCATAGTCAAAGTCACAAATTGTCGGCTTTCAAGTACGCCTACAAAATAATAGATCAAACCTTTCTAGCCTCGATATCGAATTTGGGTCCAACATAGGTTGCGACCCTATTTTGTGGTCTTGTTCCTTTTGGTACCTAAACTTAGATTATCTTGGTGTTTGGCTTTTTGAGAGGACATGAGTAGGAAATATGACCCTTTCTTAAACAATAATTACATACGGTGTGAGATATGTCTTTAGATGTTTCATGAACAAAGAAATTTTTGTAATTTTTCTTTTTGCTAAAAGCATTGTATTCAATACCTTATTTGTTGAAAGACATCCTTTGAGAGCCTAGCAATTTGTCCAAATTTTCTTATCCTTTAGAAAATTTTAATACTGCTTTTTCTAGGCCCTCATGTTTGGATTGAAGCTCTTTCTTGATTGAAGCTCTTTCTTTTCATTTTCAAGCATTTCAATTTTTAAAAGAGATTCACTATTCAATTTTTGTAACGCCTCTTTTTCAAAGAGTAAATTACGAATTGTTTTCTTCAAGAACTTTATCTTTTCTTATTGACACCGAATGTATTGGATTAATGCTTGAGCTAATTCATCCTTCGAATATACAAGAAGGTCAGAATAGTCTACCTCATCTAAGTTTTCAGATTCGGTTTCTTGAACGTCATTCGCCATAAGGCATAGGTTTGCCATTTCTTCTTCTTTGTCACTGTCACTGGAGTCACTATCACTCCATGCGGCAATCATGGCTCTCTTGAACTCTTTCTTGGCTTTCTGTTTACACTTTTCGGCTTTCATTTGCAAAACTGGAGAGTCTTTCACAATATGTCCTGGCAATCCACATCCAAAGCAAGGACCCAAGTTATAATCATTTTTGTTGTGAAGAAATTTCATACCTTTTGAGAACTTCTCATTTTTGCTTGATAATGATCCCTTTTTGTAGAACTTCTTGGGATCAAATTTCTTTGATTTGAACATTTTCTTCAATCCTTTCGCGATCGTTGCCACAGTATCTTCATCCTCTTCGCTTGACTCTTCTTCCGAGGAAATGGCGTCTTCACTTCCAGTTTTGAATGCTACTCCTTTCTTGAATTGAGTTTCTTTTTCCTCTTCATTTTCTTTAAGATGAATCTGGTGCGCAAGGAGTTTTCCTAGCAAATCATCCAAGGCTAGTGTCTTGAGGTTTTGGGCTTCCTTAATTGCGGTGACCTTGGGACCCCACTTGTTTTTAGGAAGACACCGAAGTATTTTCCTAACCATCTCCTCGTTGGTGTAGGTTTTGCCAAGGGACTTGAGATTGTTGGTTATGTTAGTGAACCTTGTGAACATTTCCTTAATCGTTTCATCGGGTTGCATTTTGAATAGCTCGTATTGATGAACGAACATGTTGATTTTTGTCTCTCTAACTTGACTTGTGCCTTCATATGTCACCACCAACTTATCTCATATTTCTTTGGCTGATTCACATGCACAAATATGATTGTACTCATTAGCATCTAATCCACAATATAATATGTGCATGGCCTTACAGTTTTTCGAAAGCCTTGCGAAGTCTTCTTGAGTGTATTGATTCTCAGCTTTCACAACGGTCTTTCCATCAATTGTGATTTGTGGAACGTATGGTCCTTTTGTCATAATGTTCCAAAGTTCATAATCTTCAGTTTTGATAAACATCTGCATCAAATTTTTTCAATATGAAAAGTTAGTACCTCTAAACAAAGGTGGTCTAACAGTAGAGCGACCTTGATCATAGTAGCCTTCTCTAGTAGCGGCCATGATCGTTCCCACTTGACAGTAAAGTCAAAATGTAGTGGGTCTAGCTCTAATACCAATTGAAAGTGCAAAAGCTACTAAATCACCATAGAGAGAGGGTGAATAGGGTGATGATCAAAATCGCAATTTAATCGAAATAAAGTATGGAAAAGAAACGTGGACAAAACACAAGCGAATTTTTTAACGAGGTTCGGCCTCAACAGGTTTAATTCAGACCTAGAGTTCCCTAACTCTAGGATTAACCCGAATCTTTATTAGGAGGGATGATTACAACGCTAGAGTACACCTACTCTAAGTTCCAAGACCCAAGTTGACACCCTCAACAAGGTTTGGTAGAGTTGACCCTTCAACTTTATAATCCCACCTAAACACTACTTGAATAACTTAAAGAATAATAGCAAATTAAAGCTCAATTAATACAATAAGAGAGTGTGTTTGAGTATGCCAATGAATGCTTGTCTTGCTTCATATCTTCAGCTCTCAACCATCTTGCACATTTATAACAAAAGCTTGGAGAATAGATGGAAAATAGCCGTTAGACACATCCTGATTTCTTGGTTCAATTCAAGGCCTTAAAGATCCAGTTCAGTGTCACTGAAGATGGCACAAATTCAACATGCAACGGCTAGTTGATTTGCTTGCAACGGTTGTGCTGATTTTTTGGCAAAGTTGGATTCTCTTTGAGCAATTCCTTCCATAATCAAGTCATATGCTGATTTGGATTCTCTTTGAGCAATTCCTTCCATAATCAAGTCATATCTTAAATCACAAGATCAAGAAAGTCCCATAATATATCCAAATATGATTAGTAATTCTATAATATCATGCATTATAGAGTATTATTAAAGAATAAATATCTAAGCTTCCTTTTTATCTTTCATCAAAACAAACATAACATATAATATTAATGGATAAATAGAAAGCCAACAATTATTTTATTTGGTGATACATAGGGTATGGAAAAGAGAGAAAAAGTTGGCTTGTGAGATGATATGAAGGGCGTGGGCCCTCACTTATAATCCAAAATTATGGATCATCATTACATATGTTTTAAGATTGTGTTTAACAGCTTAATCTTAAATTTAACTAAGATATTCAATGACATAGGTAAAGTACAAAAACATCAATTTGTACGTATGGATATTTTCATTGGTTACAGCATGGGATCGATATTCTTTGTTAGAGCTCTTTTATAACTCAACTGTTTCTATTTTATATCTTATATACAATATCTTTATACATGCGGCAAGGTCTCCTTTAAGATATGTTTGATTGAAGATGACTCTAATTTTAGCCGTTTTCATTTCAAATGCAAATCAAAAGACATTAAGCTATTGGCACTGACTTTGAAGGGGCTAAAAAACTAGAATCATATTCATGTTTTCACCATTTCAAGAGCTCTCCAACCTCCTCCTCCTCTTTTCAGCGGCATTTACATGTTCCTTTTAGCTGTTGTAAGTTGCAAAAAATTGTAAAAAGTTACATTGTAAGGAATTATAAGGAGTTGTGAACGGCTATAAGAAGTTATAAGGGGTTGTAAGAAGCTCTAAGCGCTAAATAGTTGTAGTTGTATGGGGATCTTATCAAACGTAATGAGATTTAAGTATAAGTATACTTAAAGTTGAAAAGAACACAATCAATATGATTCTACATTGTTAACAATTTGTGTCAGGTTGTAAACAAACGAGTCGCGTCAGGTTGGCCCATGGGCGACCGCTTTTGATCCGTTTTAAAATGAAACAAACTTACACAAAAAGACAATGTCTAACAACTATTGTTATATATAAAGCACTGGTTATAATTAAGCTTAACTACTTATAATATGTAAATTAGTGTGTCAAGTAGGTTGAAAAATTAACGTGACACTAAACAGGCCGTTAAGGGGCTGACCCCCTATGCCCGTTAATATGCTTTAACGACTCGACTCATTGTTGACCGAATCTATTATTGACCCGACCCTTTATCGACCCTATTTTAAACGGTCTAACCCGCTTGACCCAATGGGTACTGACCCGTCACCCACCACTAATTGAAAGCGATGATACCGCCCTTTGAGATTCTAAATCAGTTTGAGTTGTATTACTTTTCTTTTATATTTTTCCTTTTTACTTTTGATGGTATAAATGATACTCATATTTTTACATCTATACAGAAAAGATTGTTCTGTTTAATATATTTTCATATTGAATAACTCTACGAAAGGGGTGTATTCTTGGTCATGTAATGCCTTAACCATCTGTATGTGTAAAGGCACTTTATCCCATATCGTCAGTTTTGCAAGAAAGATATCAAGTTTATAAGTTCCATGCTAAAAAACATTGCAAGAAAACGTTCCACTTTTGGGTTTGGTGGTTTGAGTTGTGGGAAGTCCACTGATGTAGGAAGTCCAACAATTGCCCATAACTCAAATTGACGATGTGGGATAAAGTCCCTTTATAAACACATTCACACATACAAATGGTTGGTGCATTACGTGCTCCCTCACTTACAAAATGTGACGTCCACTTCGAACGTTTGGAATATCCTCCCTAGGCAATGTGGGCTTCCAGAGGCATTAACCAATCACATGATTTACGTTTTTGCTACCAGTTGCCATGCATATATAGCATCATCCATTCCCCCTGCTGGACCAGGAATGTTATGAAAACTGCACAGTGAGTCCCAACGTGGCCCACATATTATGGAAGAGGGTTTGCTCTGATACCAAATATAATGAACCGACTCAAAATAAAAAGTCCAACAATTGGACCTAGAACTCAAACCAACAAACTCAAAAGTGGAATACCTTATTGAAATGCTTTTTGGCATGAAATTTATAAACTTGATATCTTTCTTTTAAACTGATGATGTGAGATAAAGTTCTTTTACATACACATTCATACGTATAGATGATTGAAAAGTCACAAGATATATTTTCATGTTGAATATTATTAGATCTGGGATTTCCACGAGAAGGATAGGGCCAAATTTCACTCAAGATGGAAGTCCTTGCGTTGTCCAAAGGTTAGTACCCAACCAACGGTTTGATTTGTTTCACTAAAGCAATGTGTAACGCAAACATCTTCGCAAATGCTACATGAAATACCGGCCCGTTTCCAGTTTGAACAATAGAACAAATGTACCAATAATTAATGACCGTTTGTCTATCCCTTAATCAACGATAAAAGGAAGGAATAGAACCTAAAATGAAATCAAAGGCAAAGTCAAATTAATCCCAGAAATGAAGGGTTTCCTTCTCTTTCTTATTGCTTTCGTTACCCTTTGAAAAGCAAAATCAAAGTTAAAAGTGCTATTTGATAAACAGCTGTTAATTATTACCTGTTAGCTGTTTGTATTAGCTGTTAGCTGCTAACTATTTGAGTTAGCTGTTTGTTGAAAAACTGTTTGGTAAAATTAGCTGTTTCTAATAAAGTTGTGAAATAAAAAGCTAATTTTTCAAAAATCTCTTTCTAAAAGCTCATGGAATTAGCTTTTTCAAATTAGTTTTGTGGACCTAAAAAGCTCTTCTAAAAAAATCTTTTCACCAAACACCCGAATTAGGATTTTTTTTCTTAGTCAAAAAGCTAATCTTGGTTAAAAAAGTTCTTTTTGATTAAAAAGCTCTTCAAAATATTGTTTGGTAAATACCCCCAATGTGACTTTCATATAAATTATATCAAAAGGAAAAGGAAAAACCTTTAATATATAGACCATATTTGATAAATAGATGTTAGCTGTTTGTTTTAGCAGTTAGCTGTTAGCTGTTTATATTATCTGTTTGAATTAGCTGTTTATAAAAGAAGTGCTTGGTAAAATTAGCTATTTTAAAAAAGATATTCAATAAAATTCCATTTGTGCCCTTATCTGTAGAAATCAACAATTTTTTTTTTACCCATCTCCAAAAGCTTTTAAGGTAATCAAAACAATATTGTAATTAATAATCAATTTTTACTTAATTACATGACTAATTCATGGAGTACAAAAGCAAACACACTTTAACAGCACATTGAAGAATAATTAAGAAGAGACCACTGATAGATACATTACAATGAATAACAATTAAAATTCAATTAATAATACAAGCGGAAAATGATTATAATTCCCGAAAAAAAGAAAACCAGAAGCAAAATTCTTCAAGCAGCTGTTTATTTCATCACGAGGAGATACGAGGTCCTTTTCTCATTTCTACCTGCCCAAAAAACAAAAAAATTAAATTGCATTAATATGAGAAATTGGACTCTCTGGGGACAAGCTTTAGGGCATTCCCAGCCAGAGTTCTACTTTTTGGACCTCTGACTTGTTACGTCAGCAAAAGTTTCAGATTTTTGAAACTTACATTCTATCACTTCTCCAACCCATGGAACTCCAATTTGAATAACCCAATAAAAAAATTTATCATGGACCCACTTTATAACACACAACCTATTTGTTTAATCACATAAAAATTATTTATTACCTCAAAAAAAAACAAAAAAATAATTAAAAAAACAAAGAACAGCTCACGGGGAGGCCCGGCTGACCGAGGAGCCATGCGTGTCCCTGCCTGCGTGTCACGGACTGGCGCCTTCACGTGTCACACACGGGCCCCACACCCTGAGACGCGGGCCATGGGGTGGGAATGGCCTTATACATGGAACGCTAATTTTACATTTACCAATTAAATGTTAAACCTAACTTGGGGTGTTAATATACCTGAACTTACAAAATATAAACCAAACAAATATCATCCATTGACGAAAATAACCAATGCAATAGTTAACGTACCAAGCCAACTAATAATATCTATTTGCCAAACAATACTTATGATTTGTTTTGGGTCCAAATGAGTCATAAAGAACAATGCAATCTATAAATATTTAATTTAATAGGTCTTTTTTCTAGATGAGGGGAGCATGGCAAATTTATTTGTGGGTTATGGATGTCCAATGCATTCATCAGCCAAATTATTTTCTAGTATAAGAGTTCATATATTTTTTTGCAAACACCTGTTAAAATTAATAATAGTTGTTAAGTTCTCTGAAATTTAAAAGTGGAATATAGGCTCATCATTCGTGCGAGTCCTTACCCTAATTGAATTTGGATCTGTCTAAATCATAACTTTTAAATAATAGGTTCGAACTCTTAACTTTTTATTTACAGATAAAAGATGAGTAATTCACCATTCAGCTCGTTCATAAGTCCTCGATAACTTCAATAATTATAGACATACAATTTAATTTAGTACTACAAATTTATAACATACAAAGAGAGAGGGAGAGAAGGTATACATTCACTTGGTGAGGACCCAAACAGCATAGATAATCCCAGGCAACCATCCAAACAGAGTCAGCAACAAGCAGATCCAGAACTCCACCTGTGAATTTAATTAAAAACCCACACAACCCTATTAACGTACCTAAATTAAGCTCATACTGATTCATTTCATGTGCTCAGAAATTTGCCCATTTTGAACATTTTACAGTAAATTACTGATTTAACCTTGAAATTTAAAACCATGTTATATATATCCATGACAAAAGTTTCAGGGTGAGATAAAATTCTGTACATGAAGAAGATCATGAAGAAAAAGAGAGAGATATATGGGTACGTACGTTGCAGCCAAACTTGAGGAAGACACCAAGAGGAGGCAAGATGATAGCGAGGAGGATATCTACGCAGGTTGCCGTGCTGTCGGACATTGTAGCTTCTAATAGTGCACAGACGACAAATATGTAATTTCGTTTACAAGATTGAGTTGATATGATCACCGGAAAAAAAAAAAGAGGTAGCTAGGACAAGTTTAACGACCAACTGATATGATCTTCATAGCAGGGCAGCTTGGTTTATATAGAGAGCACATTGCCCTTTGTCTACGTGTCTCTGCGTTTCTTAATTTACCAGCTGCTTAAGCAGTTTCATTTTTTATTTTATTTTTGGTTTTCTAGGTTAAGCAAAGATTGAGTGGTTTTTCACGATAAATATCTCAGCACTAATGAGATCTACCCCAGCCCCCACCTGTGTACGCTGTTCATTGTAAGGTAAGGATGTGGGTCTTCTGTTCCCTTCTTTCTGGCCTGCTGATCTGAGATCTATTCTTTTCGTTTGGAAATGTGGGTTGAAAAATAAGTGAAGTTGATTGCGATTGGTTGAACTGGATTGAAGTTGACATTTTTCTGTTGGAATAGATAGAAGTGGGTTGAAGTAGGTTGTAGTTGGAAGGAGTTGGTATATTTTTGTTATATGATGGGTTGAAGTTGGCAATTTTTTTTTTTTTTTGGTGAAGTTGATTAAAGTGGGGTGAAGTGCGTTGAAATTGAATTTTTTTTGTTAAAATTGATTGAAGTGGGTTGAAGTTGATAAATTGAAATTTACCAACAAAAAGAACAGGCCCTAAATAAAAGTTGTGCGGTGTTGGAAAAAAAAGGAAAAAACAATTGAGTGCGACTTCTGTGTGATGTTATTTCTTCACTAAGGTGTTAGTGGATTCATTTTCAGTCGGGTTCGTGTTCTTGTTGAACTTAAACAGATTGAGAATTTCTCAACCTGAACCTAACCCGTTTATTAAACGGGTTGAAAAATCTTGACCTATACGCATTTAATTTTTAAACGGTTTGACCCCCTTAACCCGTTTAAGATAAACAGGTCAAATTCAGTCACTTAATTGACTATTTACGCATTTAATATCTTCAACTAATACGTAATTACAGTGTTAAAAATTAAGTTTACATATCACATTAAATAATTACTCTTTGAAATTCCTCAGATTCGTCATAATTCATAATTTCTAAAAATTTTTATATTCTTAATCATCTAATAAAAAGTAAATGGATAAATAAAAAATGAAAAAATGAGTTGACTTATTTAACTCATTTAATTAAACGGGTTAAATAGGTACTTTTTCGTGTCGAGAATCTCGACCTGAACGCAACCCATTTAATTAAACGGGTTGAACGTGTCAACCCATTTAATTAAACGGGTCGAAAATTTATATCCAAACTCACTTAACTTCGTGTCGGGTTCAGATCGGTAATCGTGTCGGGTCAGCTTTTTCCATCTCTAGTTAAAACTACTGGATGATTGGTGACATTTCGTGTACTCTCTAGCTAGTCTAGTTTAGATCTGACAAGTATGTGAGAATCACTACTATACATTGAGAATATAGAATTTTGACATAAGATTTTATTTTAAATCTTAATATTAAATTTGAACTGATATATTCCATCATAGAGGTGAATTACGTACAAAACCACCAGCTTGTATGGAATATTCTTAATCACCAGGTTACATTGTGAGACTGGGGTTCTTTAATTTATTAATTGCCTCTTTTACATCTCAATCACTTTTATTTTATTTCTCATAATATATTTATATAAGAAAGTCTCGTCTAAGATAAGTTTCACTGAAGATGACTTTCAACCGTTTATATTTGTAATAAAAATCAAAAGATATTAAGCTGCTTGCATTGTTAAGGGGCTAAACTAGAATCACATCCATGGTTTTCATCTTTTAAGAGCTCCCCTCCCCCTCCCCCTTTTTGGGGCACTTTTGAACTTATGGTGTATTTGGCAGGATTGAAAATCATTTTCCTAGAAAATGATTTTTCATGTAAAATGGTTTTTAACTCATATTTTCAATTGTTTGGTTAAAGGAAAAATGAACTTTCTGAATAATGAGTTTGATTAGCAAATGATAAACAAAAAAGTTAAAAATGATTTTCCTTAATCTTCGAACTATATGTTGAGGAAATAGACATGAAATTGATCAGAAAGAGTGTGAGACCATGTGAGAGCCTAAAAAACATAAAATTAACTTACGCTCTATTCAAAGTAGAAATATTTTCCTTCATTCTAGGAAAATGATTTTTCCCTGAAAACGAATTTTTCCTCCTTATTTTACCAAACACCGTAAAATAAGAAACTCATTTTCCAGAAAAATAATTTTCACCCCCTACCAAATACACCCTTAATGTGATTCCACATTGTTTTCTATAATATTTCCTCACATATTGTAAAGTCTTACTCACAACTAATAAAGACAGGAAATCAAGAAACGTTGTAAAAGAGCTAAGAGTTGCATATGGTTGTGTTGAGAGGCTTTTATGGGTGCACATGGAGATGTACTGGCCCAGCTCACCTCATTATCAAATTATGGTGTACTTTGCCTCTTTCTTTCTTTCTGGATTCCTAATTAAGTTTCAACGCAGTTTTTTTTTTAAAGTTTTGGATCCTCCATTTCAATAGAGTCGAGCTATTTTTAGCCTAATAAACGGTAGACCTTTCCCATCGTAGATTTTCTTCATTCACAAAACTCCAACTCAAAATCTTACTTGAAGAGAGCAAGTATCAAATCACTTGAACCAACCTGTATTGGAAGTTTCAACGCAATTAAAAGCCTCTTTTAAGGCTCCTGTAAGAGCTTACTATACACTCCATGCTTCAAACTTTTCCTCAAGCCTACCTGTCATGAGGTGGAAGGAACATTCCAGTTATAGATTTGACAATTTTGTTTGTTTTTCAATTGGGAGTGATGTACCATGCGCACTTTGACATTTTAAGCCAGTATGATCTACTTTTCTTTTGTGTTTTTCTTTTTTTTTTAAACCTAGATATTTATCTGTTAGTGTTCTTTTTCACAGTAGAATGTCATATTCAATATACTTTCATCTTGAATATATTCAATGAAAATGATCGGCCAAACTTTTCTCGTGATTCATGATAGAATTTCTGGTCCTAAGTTAAGCAGCCAATCAACCACTGTTGATTTACCTCACTAAGGCCATAACTGTGAACAATTTAGCAATGTGAAATAAAAATTCGGTCTTTTAGGGTTAATCGGAATCAATCTCTCTATAATTTTACAATTCAGGATTAAGACTGTTACGTCAGACCCTCCTTCTGACACACCATCTGATAGTGCAATTTGTGGAGTATTGGATTTGGATTTGAATTTTTTTAGATAAAATGTTGATGTACATCCTGAATGTACCAATAATTCATGACAATTTGTGTGTTCTTTTATGATAATAAGAAAAAGAAGAGACATAGCCTGAAACGAAATCATTTAAATCTATGATTGATTTTAATCCTAACACCCAAACTTGTCTGCGAAGTTGAGGGGACAAAATTAGGTCAACATTTGGGAGAGACATCCAATGAATTAGATTAAGAGCAAATTACTAGTAAACTTAGGCACGCATGCACGTGACATTACGCCGACGTAATTCCGAATTGGCCGCCCATCCATAAACAACGGCCATCAGCTCACGTGTGCGCATATGCCCTAATCCCCACCTCCCCGGCAGCCCATATATAATTCATGACTTAATTGTTACTTCTTAATCATGACAGTCGGTTATTGTCATCTACGTACTTGCAAGGAAATCTTACAATATATCTTGCTTTGCATAAATATCAGGTGATCTTGCCTACATTTTGTTATGTGAGATGTGATTCATATATAGTCTAAGTAGGGGTGTAATTGAGCTGGATCTAATATGAGCCGGCTAGGTTTGGACTTGGCTTTGTTAGATAAAAGTTCGGCTCGAAACTCACTGAGCCCGTAAAGTTTAGATACAGCTTGGACTCGGATGCACCTCACTTGACTTGGCACAACAACTATTTTTTTTGGGGGGGGGGGGGTTTGCTTTTCGTTTAACAGTTTCCACATCCAAGGCTACAATCAAAGCCTAATCTTAGAATTTTGTATTCGATTCAAGAAATAAGCACATAAAAAATTGAAATAATTGAAGCCAAGCTGAGCTAAACCGAGCCGAGCCTTGCTGTGCTAGGCTTGGTTTGGTTTCCTTATGAGGTAGCGTGGGCCTACCTCAAGCTCAGTTTAACTTGAGCACAAGTCGAGTCTTGGGTGATTGACACTTGAAACCAAGGGCTCAACGACCTAACTCGATTTTCTTAGTATGAGCTAATATCTATGTAGGGCATGTTCTTTTCAACTTATCATAAGTGTTTATCATCAACATTCAATATTGATCAATTCTAATTAGTGGGGCTGTCAAAAGTTGACCCGACATGATTACCGAATCAAACCGAACACGGAATTAAGTGGATTTGGATAAAGATTTTCAACCTGCTTAATTTAACGGGTTAATATATTAATTGTGTTATGTTCAAGTTTGGAATTTTGACATTAAAAAGTATCTATTTAAACCGTTTAATTAAACGGGTTAAATAGATTGATTTTTTTTACCCAATTATCGTTTATTTTTTGGAGGGAGAACTTGTGAACAAGTAGGGTTGAATTAGTTTTGGGGTTGTGCTCCTAGTGAATTATGGACAATGATTGCATTGTGATAATATATTGAACTCAAACTATTGGTTTATAATGCTTTATAATCATATTTTAGTCACAGTGTTAAGTTGGTAAATGAGTAATCAAATTAATAACCTGGATTGACCCGTTTATATTAAATAGGTTAATGAGTTAATTTTAGGTTAATCTGTTTAAAAATAAATAGGTACAAGTCAAGATTTTTAACTCGTTTAATAAATAAGTTAAGTTCAGGTCAAGAATTTTTCAATCCATTTTACTTTGACATGAACACAAACTCGACCCAACTTGATATGTTTGACAACCCTACTCATTAGCACTTAATCATATTTTCTATACCAATTTTGTCCCTGATCAACAACACTCATCAGTATTAAACACCACTCATCAGCATTCATTAGCAATAAGTTAAGTTGAAAAAGACTGGCATTATGATACAATAATTGCACAACATGAAAAAGAAATTATAGCATATGTAATCTATCTTTTTAGTTAAAAGTGATGATTAGACAAACTTCCCCCTCCCCCCAAATTTAAATAAGGCTTGCAATAACGATACAATAATTATCTTCATTTTTGACACAAGAAAATGGAAATAACATACACCCCCCCCCCCCCCCCAAAAAAAAAAAGGAAATGGAAATGTGAATCTGTGTCTTGTGTTTTAGCTTGTAGTGAGCTTCTATTCTTAAAATGTTTTGGTTCTCTTATTCCATGGCCCAGCCCGAGATGCAAAAAACCCAGAACAGGCCCAGCATCACAACTGTCCCTTTAAGCATAGGAGCCCTAATTCGGAGTTCCCACCAAGTTGTTTAATTTATGGCGAGGCCATCATCATTAAAAATGCAATCTGGGTTTGTCAATTGTGGGCATTTCATGAAAGGCATCCTCCTGGAGATCATTCACATAATCCATCTGAAAGGATTCAAGATGTGTAATCTGGTATATAGACATGGGTTTGTCAATAATTCTTTTGTTGGGAATGTATTCTGGATAATTTCAGTGCTGCTGTGCGGTATCTGCACAGAACATGTTTGATGAAATGCCCGAAAAGAAAACATGCCTTGTTTTCTGGAACTCTCTGATGGTTGTTGGGGCCGTGGACGATGAGGTTTTGATTGATCCTTTGAGTTTAATTCAAAGGGGTTTCTTAATTCTTAGGGAGGCATCAATGACTCCTAAATCAAAGTCAGGTTTTGTTGTGTTTTGGCTGATTGTGCCAACATGGGGTGGAGTTGTTGCGTTATGCAAGCATGAATACTTCACTTATGGGTCATTTCGAAGTGTGGGAACCAAGTTCGTGTAATGACAGCGTGGATCATTTAATTTGAAGATGCCATTGATCAAGTTGCTTAGAATTGTTGGTGAACAGGATTTGGTTACATGGAATTCAATGATAGAGATGGGCTTGTCAGATGACGTTGAGCAGCTTTAAAATGTTTTGCATCATATTACCCAACTGATTTTTGTCAGAGAACTCATGGAACCATATTGTTATCCATGCTTGTGCTGTGCTCGTTCTTCCATGCTAAATCAGGGAATGCCATTCACCGTCAGATCACTAGAAATGGGCCGGTTTGAAAGAAACGTACTGATGCTAGGTCGTGATCATGCATTCATAATGTATGCCAAATGCAGAAGTGATGCTCCAGGATAATTCAGAAAATAAACAATCCAAAATTGTCGTACTGCTTAATATGGCCGTTCAAACTAAATGATTGAATTGTCTGAAGACATGTTGCAGCTCGGAATAAAATCAAGCTAATTATATCACTCTTGCCTCCATTCCCTTTGCATGTGCCTGCTTACTGGCATAATGGTGGATGGATTTGCTTACACACAAGACAGCATACTGAAAGGGCACTCTAGATTGTATAGTTAGGTTGCTCAGTTATGCTGGTCAATTACAGAGGAAGCTAAGAGCTTTATTGAATTAATGCAATTTGTCATAAAAGCATTGATTTAGCATAGATGCCAATTTTGTATCTGCTGATGATAACAGATTATAAGCAAGAAGAGAGAAAATCTACTACCTGCTAACTAAGTTGAAGGAATCGGCCAGGAAGTCAGATTAAGTGGCTAGGAAGTCGAGCAAAGTGTGTGTTATAATAGTGAAAAACTAGCACTTGCTTTTGGGATATCTGATGCTTGAGCTCCAATTGCAGTGCATTGTTACTGTTCAGAAATCTCTGGAAGAGAGATAATCGCCGCAGATGTTAATAAGTTTCATTCTTTTTCAGCAGGTGTTTTGTGTGGCTATTATTGGTGAATTTTGCGTGCCAAATTCAGCTGCTAGCAAAACATCACCTAGGAGGTTATCTTTTTTCTCGCATCTTTAATCAGCATTTTGGACATATTCTTCTGTAATTTCAATTTTATGAAAACAATTCATAACTGTTTCAAAAGAATTTGATTTGAAGCTCCACATTTATGAAACAACTCCAAGTAAATTTCTGTTTTGCTCGATAAACCCTCATGAGCTCAAATATCCCACTTTCATAACCTTATCGTCTCAAATATTGGTGTGCATTCGTTAAATTCAAGCAACTCATTGTCTTCAGATTTTCAGAGGCAGTGAGTAATTTTTTTCACTCTGCCTTTTAATCTCCGACATCTCATCTGGGCACTCGCGATAATATCTCATGTCCTCTTATCTGTCTTCTGTTGAAAAAGGTACATTCTTCCCTGTATGCAATCAATGGCCTCCGTGGCTGAAAGACAAATGATTGTGAGACAAAGGCAGAAACCAGTTGGATTTCAGTTACTGAAAAGATCAAAAGGATGAAGCACAGCCCTTCAGAGGTTTGTGTGGATCTTCATCTCTGCTTTCTTTGTCTGCCATAAAAGATGAGTATGGGCATAACATCAAGTGACAGTGAAAGATGCTTCTTTCAGACTTGCAGTTTCCTAGTTATTATGCTGTTTCTGCAGGCCTCTCTTGGTAGTAAATCTTAATCATTTCACACTGTTCTCAGGTGAAGTTCTCTTTACCTAATTTTTCACTGCATCTTTCTCCTATATCATTGATTTATTCATGTGACTTTCGTTTTTGGGTATCTCTTAACTTTTTCTCCCATCAAATTTTGATTTTTAACAATGTACAGGTATCTTTAGCAGGACCTGGGATGCTGTCTGACTAATTCCTACCTGAAAGGTAGATCCCTTTATTCACCACTTATACAATGTCTGCAAATGATTATAATTGTGTTTTGGATTTGTCTTTGAAGTGCTTCTGCTTTTATCCTCAATAATTAGTGATCTTCAGTGAAGTTAATGCGACGCATTTGACAGTGTTGTATTGTCGTTATTTTGTGACATAGAATTTGACCTTTTCTTCGTCTATTTTATGTCTACACTCTATAAATCTAAATCATTCACGTAATAGATATAGAGAAATTCTTTGATATGAAATTTATTTGAAAAGCGATTTGAACGAAACATTACCTATCAACCTCTCCCACACCGTTAAATACCCTAAGAGACAAAGTTTGTGGCTTAGATATTAGAGACTATGGTATCCTCTTTTTTTGGGGTTTTTTTTGGGGGGGAGGAGGGGAGGAAGAAGTAGGAAACTGTTTGATGATTTTTCATACCTAAAGAAGGTGAAATTAAGAAGTAGTGGTGTAAACATGGGAGAGCAATTACGTCACATAAAGTTGTGAATGTGGAAATTAAGGTAAAAAAACAATAAGCAAGGCCAGCTTCCCAGTAGAGGAAGAGCACAAATCTTAGGATAACATTTTCTGTGCATTCATTGTTTGGGCGTTATATAATGTGATATAAAGGTTGATATAAATATGCTGTAGTAGTTGTAGTCACTACGTGCTTACTCCTGGCAGGTTGTGGCTAGTGGTCATGTGCATTTTGCAGGAAGCAGGCACTACAAACATTATCTGCTGGACACATACTGATTTACACATAAATAGGATATATTGACCTGGTAAAATTGGCCTGATGTAATTATGCGGTTTTAATGTGTAGAAATTACATTCAGCATTGACATGTTGACTTTTTGAGACAGACTTAACTAGACTGAATTTAAAAAGGTTCAAACTTTGTGGATCATGGATAACAAACATAAATTTAATTTAGATTCACAGCGAGTTCATCCGGAAATCCAACAATATGAATATGATCAAAGTCGAACCTGTATGTTTGTACTAAACGATCGATTGGTCGGGTTTGGTCCAAAAGGTTGGTTGAAGGTGGATCTATTTATGCATATAATATGTTTCCTTTTCGATTTGATAGAACTATTTATATCTTGTGTTATAGTAATTTTGAATTAAACTCTTTCTAAGAAATCGTTATAATCGTAAATATGACATTGTATCAGTTTTTTTTATCAAACTAATTATTAAAAAAATTAAATGTTATATTTGTCAGGTCTATTGTAAAACTTCATGCTTTGCATTCACTGTACATGGATGACCAGCCAAAATTTTAAAGAGGATGAAGAGCAAAGTGGAGGCTGCATGCATGTAGCCAGGTCGGCTGTACAACCTTCCCCCTACCTCCTTATTACCGTAATTATCTCATTTGGAATTATCACCTCTTTTTCATTCCATTTATTTATAATATCTCTTTTGTCCTCCCCCCCCCCCCCCCAAATATTGCTGCATCATCAGTCTTTGATTTTATTGGCCTCAAATTGCTGCTTTTCTTGTTATTTTCTGTTTCTTTGTTTTTCCCCCCTTAAATCAATCAAATTCTGGCTGCTCATAAGCCTTCCCTTTTGGTATAGTTTAGTTAAAACTGGTGGACTAACTTGACAAAAAAGATGCTAATTAATATGCTTGGTTTAATTTAGCTTACCATGTTGATTCTTGACCCAAAAGAAGGGAAAGGGTATGTACCTATGTGTGAAAGTTTCTAAATTATACACTTGTACTAGGTAAGAGTGAATACAATGGTGGAGAACTCTTCCAAAAATATGGTAATGTAAAATATGTTTTCGCTAATTAAATAGAGTTTGTGATGGTTTGAATTGCTACAACGTAAACTCTTATTTTGAAATAGTATATAATTGAGTTTTTGTTCGGTCAAAGAATCAAACCTTAATATAAGTTTTATTGTAGTTATTCTAATTTTGTAATTTCGGTGATACTGTTTTTTAAAAAATAAATAACAAAAATGAAATACCGAAGTTTGATAGGCTAATTTTTATATTCTGATGTTACATTTTAAGTATATATTCTAAAGAAATGAGTAGAGAGCTATAGGTTTTGTTTGAAGTTGAGATTTTTTAGTGAACATTCCCCCCAATCTCGTCTTCTTGTATGCCAATCTTTGGTATGTTTATGTATTGCTGACATTGATTGGAGTTTTTTTTTTTTTTTTTGGGGGGGGGGGGGGGATAGCAGAGGAACCAAGCTTCACTTATCATTCTCCTTCAAAGGAGACATCACAGAAATAAGAAATGAATAAACACAATTTACCCGACTTCAAAAGTAATTAAAGAAGCAAATTATAAAGACATGTGAGTTGAAGTTCACATTTCTCATCTTTATTAGTAATTACTATTTTTTTTTAAATAAAACCCTGAAGAAAAGAAATTTGGCAATAATTTAGAAATTATATTTGAATTTAGTGTTATAGTATCTTAATATGTTTGAATTTGTCAGCCATATTTATAATATTATAAGTATTTTCCCTTTTTTTAGTTTAACTTTATGTCTAATATAGGTCAAGAGTTAAGAATTGACCAAAAACAAAAGCTTATACTTCACTTAAGTCAACTATTAAAAAAAAATTCGATTGTTAACCTGAATATTGGAAGAATATTATTCTAATCACTAAAATAACTCTTGATTGCTTATACGATAATTTGCAATAAAATACTAGTAATGAGTCTCTTTATGGGCAGATATGTCTGTAGGTGAAAGGTAATATAAGACTCACACTGAAAGATGTTGTTGTAATAAAATACTAGTGATGAACACCCCTTGATAATGTGTTTTAACTTGGAGGTTTTCTTATCAAAAAATTTTCTTTCAAATTTACCCTTTTTTGGGGAGAAATGTGGCTAGGGTTTGGTTTGTAAGTTCATAGCGTTGGCACCAACGAGCAGGGATGAGATTTAGATTTGGACGTCCAGATTACATGGGCCACCCTCTGATTGTTATCAAAATCTCCTGTTTTCTTTGTGTGGGTCCATTTGTAATCTGCCATTACCTTCATTTCCAGAAGTGGACCCCACTTCTTTAATTCTATGAAGGAGAGGGAAAAAAAGTTGCAATAATAATTTTAATATTTTAAATATTTATCTTGGAATTGCTTCATAAAGTTCTATAATGCATATTTTATGCCTGGTTATTTTTTCCCCACGGAATCACATTCTGGATAAAATGGCAAATTTACAAAGTATATACTTTACTAAACCTCTCCCATCTTGGAGTCTACATAAATCCATATCTTTAGGTGTCATTTTTAACTTAAACTAATTCATTTATAAATTAAACCAAACAATAGTTGCAAGAATCAAAAATCATCCTTGTACCTTCTAGGATCGTTCCCTATTTCATTTCATTCCTGCAAAATTGTACCAAACACCTCTTGAAATTATTGTCATTGCCATTGCCTTGTCACACAAATGGTGGCAGGTCTTTGATCCAAAGTATACATCAATATCTGTTATCATCAATAAAAATAACAATCCCATATTAACAACTCAAGAATTTTTTTTTTTCCGGTAACTTAAGCAAGAATTTAAAACATAACAATTCATAATACTTACAATGTTAATATTATCAAAAACCATGGGCGGATGTTCACATAGGCTAGGGGTGTCTGGACACCCCTAATCCAAAAAAGTTCTAAATTGCTATTTTAAAAGAGTTGAAGTTACCACAATTAGTTATCCCTTAAAATAGGTCCAATAAATTTAAGATATCCTTACAATTAGTAAGTTCAAAATTATATTTTTTCTTTTTTGATAAAAAATATAGTTGTAAAGATGGGTCAGAAACAATTCAAACTAATAAACCCAATAGCTCAACCTCTCTACCATTCCACACTCTTACTCTATGACTCTCTAAATCCCTCTTCTCTAGTCATCTTCCTAGTCTCAATTCTTTTTTAGTTGAATTTCGAAAGCAATCTGCCAAAAATAGACCAAATTGAGGGGTTACGCTCATAAATAGTTTGTTATATTATGAAACACTTTAATTTGACACATTTTCTAATGACTTTATCATGCATCAATTTCAAACATGAAAAAATATAAACGACATTTGTAATAGTAGACTATTGTATTTTGTGTATTATTTTAACTTTATTTTTTAGTATATATGGGGATAAATGTTAGTAGGTGAACACCACTAATCTGGATGTCTAAATATGTCATTGATCAAAACTAATGGGGTAATTATACGTTGAGATTTTCAAATATTATCACAACATTGCCATGAGCTTCGAGATTTTGAGTAAATTCCATGGTATGAATATGTATATAGTTTAACTAGTTAGTTAATGTTCATATGTTTTCAAATATTATCACACTATGTACTAGACTCAGACATTATAATTCTTGCTTTTAATTTACTGATAGTCTGATATTTATTAAACAGATTCTGCATAAAAGTAGTTAGTTTTATAGACTTTTCTCTTGCAATCAATTAATTATTCCCCTTTTAACTACTTATTAAACTAATGAGTTAATTAAAATATTTGTTTCATTTCAATGGGGAATATGTGGTTATATTCTGTTCTATCCCATCAAATGACAGGAAGTAATTTGGAGTCTCCAAATTATTGAAAGAGACTATGCTTTTTGGGTTACCTTTCTTTTCTCCTCCTTTTCCATGGATTGATTTGAAACCCATAAACTACTAAATTGTTTGAGGTTTGAAAACTGAGACATCACACAGTGTTTTTCTTTTTTTTGGGGGGATAGAAAACTGAGACATTCACATTCCCATTTCCTTAGACCGATTCTCCTTTACCCCCCCCCCCCTTTTTTTTTTTCTTGCGGTAATTTAAGAAAAAGAAATCCCATATTTTTGTTAAAAATGGTGTGGCCAGTTACATGTATATAAGCAGACAGATTAATGAATGATGAGTTAAATAATGGGAGAGAGCATCATCGATTCAGTATTATTAAATATTATCCACAATTTATCTATTTATAATGTGTTCAATATATCTATCTTTTTATCAATCTGCATCACTTTCTTATAACTAAGCGAGTCATTCATCCATCAGAAATGGATAGACTAAAATTGCCGAAATTTTTAATAAATTAAAATTGGTTCTTACTTATTTGTTACGCAATCTCATTGTGTGCCACTGACCTTGCTTTTCCTAAAAGAATCTCACAAGAACCCATACTATAATAGGTCGGAAATTTTTGATAGTACAGTCAGTCAATAAAGCGGTTATTTGCATAACGGCTAAGACCACCTGGTGATATTTGTTGTCTATACCATTTAGGGGATTTTTTTTTGGGGAGTGGATAGGCTAATATAGGTATCTTCATCGTTCATTTATAGTTTATGCTCTAATCTTTAACCTACTAATTTAAGAATAGTAGAAAACAAAACGTTATGATCATTGCTGGCTAGACATTCCATATATTTATGAACTAAGAATTGATAACTATATATGGTTTACATGTACTTGATTGAACAATACTACTTTCTAGCTAGTATCTTTCTGTCAACTTGCAAAGCAAAGCACTAGATCATGCTTTAAACAACAAATGGGAGACATTCCAGTCTTTTTTATCACTTTGAAAAGTAAAACGTTAAATTAGCCATATGAATCATTGTTAGTGAAATGATGCCCTATGAATCACACTCTTACACCTCCATGCCCACGCATCATAAATCCAAGGTCGTTCCTACAATCAAGGAAAGTAAAGAACTAGAGGATCAATTATGAGCAAGTCATTGACTTATAATAACACTGGAAATACCTCCTTGTTTACTTACATGATACATGAAGTGCTCCCAATGGTATAATAAAAGGAACCAAGATAGTCCCTCTCCATATTTGATTATTGTAGATTCAATCCAGCATGAGATTGTTTATTTTGTCTATTTAAAATGTAATATTAGTTACTTTTTATTTTGCCATTTACATATCAACCCCAAACAAGACATGACTCTTAATTTTCATTTTCCTTTCTTCAATATCAAATCTTGGAATACTTTTTTTTTTTATTTTTTTTGAGCAGGGGGAGGGGGGACGGGGCTCATAGGCCCGTTGATATCAAGTTGGTGATCGCACAAGGCTAATCCCCGCTCCCAATGGGATTCGTACCTTGGGTAGGCAAATGCCTATGATATTCTGGTGCCAATTGAAGTCTATCTAGAAGTATTTAAATGAAACTATAATGAATTAAAATAAAAGTGATAATACTAAATTTTAAAAAGTGTGAAATCCATCTCCTTAAAAGAATCTCCGCTTTAAAAACATTAATTTATATTTTTTCATATCATTTTATCTAAAGCTCATCAACTCCAACAGTCTAACCTATATGGAACTTTCATGAAATTTCTGATGAGGAAAAAAAAAACACAAAAAACAAAAGAACACACGGCCTTCTTCTTTCTACAAAATTGTAACAATCCCGTTCAGAGGAACTGAGCTTGACCACTGGGAACCGTAGGATGAAGTGGTAGGACCAAGGATGACCTTTGATATAAAACTGACGGTCTAGGTGGACCCATGTAATGCCAAAGCACAAACTACTAAAAACATTGGGGAGAAGGAAAAATATAATCAGAGTTCAAGAAGAAAAACCACTGTTGTATTTACTTTGTATCTTGTTCTTGCCTTTGCCTCCCCCCCTTTCTTTCAGTCCATTTTAAGCAGCAAGCATCCCACCGTCTTCTTCAACCTCTCTGTCTTTCTCTGATTAAACTTTTGCTTGCATTTGGATTGGTGTCATGGACAGCCAAAAGGTTTCTGGGGTTTCAGATTCCCAATAATTTTGTGACTTTCACTGTTGATTTCCATGATTGTTTCATTAGGGTTGGAGTTTTGAGTATAATTTCAGCTGATCTTAAGCTTTTTGGATCGTGGGATGTCTCCATTTTTGGTTCAACTTGGAGGTAGTTGTTGTCTGTGTTTGTTGTTGACTTATTGTTATGCTTTTCACCCTTTCCGTTTTAATTGGATGTAACCTGTTCTATCTTTTGATTAATGGTCAAATTGGGTAATCTGATGTGGTTTTTTTCTGGGTTATTTATTCTAATCATGGTTGTGTCGAAAAGATTGAATTTTTTAAGCTCTAAGCAGTTCAGAGTTAGTGTCTTTATGTTATGGTGGTACTCTGATTAAAGAAATTGTTTGACTAATACTTTATTCTAATATGTGGATCTTTGTGATAAGGACAACAGTAAAACAAAATAGTTATATCATTAAAAGAAGTTCCTCCTCATTTTAAACTACTATTTGCCACTCCTCCCTGTAAATTCAAGCTGGAATTGCATAGAGAAAAGAGTAGACTCAATTCACTGCTATAATTTTTTATTTTTTCTATACCCGTTTGATAATTTGAAGATGTTTGTCGCTTTGGACACATTGCGGGACTTATCCTTGGAGGGTGCTTATGATGTGGAAAAAATAGATGATAATGGTTTGTTCATCTGCTTTGGAGTGTAGCTAAAGCTGAAGGACAATTCTACCTCTGTATTGGAAAATGCCCTTAACTGAATTTCTTAGGATGTCTAAAGGCAAACTGGATGCTAAACAAATAAAAGCCTCCACTTCTGATGTTCCTGCTTTTAGGTATGTCAATTTTGCTTAATTTGTTAAGTTTGTTGGTCCCTGGAATTAGGCTTTAATTTGATTGTACATTGATATATTTTGTGATTTGTTGGAGAAACTGAATGCAGACCTGATACTGACTGTGTTGAGCTAGTTTGGGGAAATGGTCAGGTCATGATGCAAGGTCAATCTAGTAAAGTTAGCAGGGGTCCTAGTTCTAACACTTTCCCAATACTTACCCCCAAGCAAGCGCAAGAAGATAGTAGGATGGCAAGCAGTTCAAAAATGGCCAAGTTGAGCTCAATGGATCCTGGGTTAACTGAATTTCCATTGTCTGTTCCTTCTTGTGAAATGGGATTCGATCAAGATGTTGACATGCTGCCATGGTTGAATTATCCCGTTCATGATCCTTTGCATAATGACTATGCTTCTGACTTCTTGCGCGAGTTATCTGGGGTCACCGTAAGTGAGCTCCCAACAGAGCAGCCTTTAGGATCCAAGGAAAAAAGGGGTGGATTTCTCAATAATGGCCAGTCAAGTACTGTCGTTAATGTGGCAAGTTTGAAACGTGGGAATTCATCCAAAGCCCCTTCAAGTGCTGAGAAGCATACTAGAAGTGAAAGCAGAGAAGTACCCCGATTTCTGCTGCCCTTCCAGCACAATGCTTCGAAATCAGGCATTTCTGGTATAACTGGAAATAATACATGCAATATCCCCCATGTTACATCCCAAGACTCCATGGGTAATCCATCGTCATTATGTGGTTTTCCCAGTTTGCGATTGCAGAAGCTAGATGCAGGACAGCCAAGCAGCAGTTCTGGCTTTACAAACTTTTCATACTTTTCGCGCCCTGCTGCTATAGCTAGGGCTAACCATGTGACTGCGAATGACTCAAAGAGATTAGAGAGTGATGATAAGAAGTGCTCTTTGAGTAGTGGTACTCATGCAAATTCACTGGAGGTGAAGGAATCATTGCCTTTAAAGCCTACGGAGGAGTCACATTCTTCTAATCAAGCTGCATGTAAAAGAGATGTCACAATGAAGGATGCTTCACAAGATCAAGCACATGGTACATCAATAACAAATGCCAGAATTGCTGGTGAAAAGAATAAGGAGCCAGTATTTGCAACATCTTCTGTTTGTTCAGGCAATAGTGCAGAAAGAACTTCAAACGAGCATGCACATGATTTGAAAAGGAAAGCTCGTGAAACTATGGAATCAGATGGTCCAAGTGATGTAAGATAACCTGTCTTTCCAGCTGTTTGAGATTAGTCTGTGTTTGTCTCTATTTTCTAGTTCATTATTATACACCATTTACTGACTCTGCAGGATGCTGATGAAGAATCAGTGGGTGTGAGAAAAGCTGCTCCTCCTAGGACTGGTGCAAAGAGAAGTCGAGCTGCCGAAGTGCATAATCTATCTGAAAGGGTGAGCTAATTTTTTTCCTAGTACTGTCTACAATAACAATGGCCTAAAGTCAATCCCACAAAGGCAAGGCCTAGAGAGGCCAATGTACACTGCATCACCCTTGCCAAATGCCAAGTAGAGAGGCTATTTCCATTTCCAATTAAGTCAAGCTTAGTGATAAATGATGTTGGAATCAAAATGTTAATTTTTTTCCCTTTTGGGCATATACAAACAGAGGCGAAGGGATAGAATTAACGAGAAGATGCGTGCATTGCAAGAGCTCATACCCAACTGCAATAAAGTACGTTCTTTATGCCCCAATTTAGTTGTATTGGTGTAGAGTACAGTATCAATGCTCGAAGTTGCAGTTATGATGTTGTGAACTTTTGAGTCTTAGAACCCAATTTTATGGAAAATTGGAAATATGTGAACTATGAGAGCACATATGGATTTATGTCAGTGGCTGTAGATTTAGATTGAACTTCTGAAGCATCAGAATCAGAAATATGTCAGGAACTACAGCTTGAATGGTGACGGTGTTTCTGAAGCTTTAATATTTTTTTTTTTAAAAAAAATCACTTTGGAGTCTGCTGACAATTTTTTTCCCTTGAAAAAAAAAAAAAAAAAAAAAAACTAGGCTGACAAAGCATCGATGCTTGATGAAGCCATTGAATATTTGAAGGCGCTCCAGCTTCAAGTACAGGTGAACTTCTTGATGTCTCCTTGTTGGTATGTGACATGGGCGATGTAGCTGTAGGGCCACTATCCCTTGTGCAAACACCCTGGTGGGGGATGGTTGGTTAGGGAGGATTTTTTTTTTTCGGGGGGGGGGGGGGGGGAGGGATTGCCTCCTCGGGATGTCCCCCATAAAATTTGAACTCCACACTGCCTTGTCATAAATTATTTGTAAACCTCTGACCTTTTTTATGGGAATTGGAGTGAATGCCACATGACCACCTGTTTGGTAGCTTTGAATGGCTTGGACTCAACTCGCAAATGATTAATGATAAGTTGATGATCTATCTATTTTATTTTGAGTAGAAAAGCTATTTTGCTTACATAGCTTGCAAATTCAACAGATGTTGTCAATGGGTGCTGGATTGTACATGCAGCCAATGGTGGTACCTCCTGGTATGCAATCAATTCATGGGGCACACATGCCACATTTCTCACCTATGGGGGTTGGAATGGGCATGGGGATGGGCTTGGGGATGAATATGCTCGATGTGAATAGTGGTATGAAGCTGATGCCTTTTCAAGGTCTACAGTATCCTGTCATTGGGGCAGGACCAACTCTTCATGTAATGCCAGGTTCTAGTCTTCAGCCTTTTGCACACCCTGGTCAAGGATTAACAATGGCTGCGCAAAGGGCCCCTGTACTTCCAGTATCAGGCATTCCTCCTTTGAAAGTGCCCATGGCAGCAAACGTATCTGGGGTGGCTGGGTCGACTAGTGCTGCAATGCTAGCTCCATACAGTAACTCAAAAGATGGCCTGCAATCAATACCTAAAAATAGTGTTAATGGCTCTGTGAATTCAGCTTCTAACCAGGTATTTGACTCTCATTTGCATTTGAATATGTTAACACTAATTGGCCTGGAGTGGATGTATATTCATATTGAATGGTGTTTCTTGGTCTTCTGATTGATAATTGGTTGCCAAAATTTTCATGTCTCTATTTGGTCAACGTTGAAACTGGATGAATACAATACATTTTACATGTAGAAAGATTAATGTTTTGGATACTGATACCTGTAGTGAATCACACTGGAGTTTTAGGAAAATGGGCAGATTTCATGCTCAGCCACTATTTAGTAACTGTCTTTCTCTGTAGAATGATTTGTTTGTGAGTTATGATTTTTTTTGGTGAAATTTGAGCCCAGAAGCCTATCTCAGTGCTCCTAGAAAGACCAATGGATGCCCAATTGTCTGACATGAACAGCCTGAAAAGCAACAGCTGCCTAGTTCCCTAAATAGTTGATCCAATTTTTAAACTGGGTAAATTGATCTTAACTCGAACCAAACCCATAATGACATTACCTAAACCAGACCCATCCAAAAAGTCGTCCTTAAACACGACAGTACCCTACCCTACCCCAACCTAATCCGGTTACCCAATTTACCAAGTGCAGTTTTGAGGCATTGTAGTCGGAATGAATATAGAGATGACGGCTTTTAAGCACAATATGACCACTTACCTGTGAACATCCCGTTTCTTCTGCTTCCTTTTTTTTTCCTTTAATGTTCTTGTGGTGCAGGTTTCATGCCCCAATTATGATTTATGATATAGATAGAACTATGCTGTCTAGAAACCCTTTGAAAGCTAATCAGCAAGAAGGGAATGAGTAAATCTTTTCTCCTAAGTATGTCCCAAAATGAAGTCATCTTTAATAATTGTTGGTATTGGAACCCCCTGCCTTAAAAAGTCTATAGGAAATACTGTGATGTTCCTTAGAAATAAAAATTATGTTTATCAGGTAGGACTAATTTCGTAGAGTAATAAGCTGTCAATAGTTTTTAACCAAGGGTCTAAAGGAACTAGGCTTTCTGCAATTTAGGGCAAGACTCCTACATCTGACTCCTTCCTACCTACCCTACTTAGGTAGGACTTTTGGGGTATGAATTCTTTTATGGGGAGGACTAATGCTATTGGATAGGGGGGACTTGTAATCTTCTCTTGTTAACTTCTCTTCCATGAGAGAGAGATCATTTTTGCCCCTGCAACGCGAATCTCACTTATCTGATGCAAATGGCAGGCAAAAAATTTGGGCCCGGAGAATCCTTCTCCATCCCATGATAAAGTGCAAGTGCTTAATAAAACCACTGGCGCCACCACTACCAGTGCTGCTGGCGGGACTGATAAAATGCCTGGCTGAGAATGACCTGTGAGTTCAGCCCTGCCAATGTCAACTTTATTATCATGCCACATATATTCTGATACATTTTTCGCTACTTTCTATGGAACGTCCTAAAGTGCCCACTTATACAAGATGAAAACTTTCATCATCTCAGTTGAAGTGATATGCCTTCCCTGATTACTATTCATGAAGTGTAACCCTGTTTTTGAATTTATATTTTCAGATCAAAATCTTGCCGCGCATCTTGTGGAAAGCAAAGAGAGTTCTCCCCTGCTTCTTCGTATGCATGAGAGTTATGACCACTGTTTGAGGCATTGCCGCTATGAGTTGACTTGTACAGAAGTTAGTTGTAAAATCTCGACCCAATAACAGCTGAGAACAAGTTCAAAGATTGTGTTCTCGGAAAACGCCCCAGCCCTAGCCCCAGCCTTATCCTCAAAGTAGAATCTTTTGAATATGTGTCCGTTATATATGTGTCAAATGAGCACGTATGTAGTTCTGGATGTCATGAAGACCTGATCTGACCTCCTCTGAATGTGTATTTTCCAGATGTATATTTGCAGCAGTTGGACCTGCAGATCTTTTGGGATTCAGGACAAAGGGAGGATATTATTTAACATATATATGAAACTCAATAATTTTGGGGATCTATTGCCTCCCCTTACCCTGGGCCCCGATTCATTATGGGGGCATAGCCGTATGGTGGAGATTGTCAACGGTGTTTATTGTTGAGGCCTAGACCGTACTCTTTTAGGATAAGAAAATATCAGGTACATCAGCTCATGATTGGACTGAGTTGATCAATATATGGTAACATGACAGGCTGACAGCTATATTTGCCCACCATCTGGCCCCCAAATGAACAATGCTTCGGTTTTTTTTTTGTTTATTTTTTAAAATGTAAGGGAACTCATTCAGGGACAAGATTTGGCGTTTTAGTAATGTCAATGTCTGTGGCGCCAATGCAACTCTGCGTAGGTAGACGACAAGGCCATCGCAGTTCTCTTTGTGGCATGTTAGTGTTGTCAAGTAGAATGATGTGATGCAATCTCTTTTAAAAACATCTTTCGTATTAGAGGCGGTAATTTCACCCACATCTGGTGGATATTCATTCCACTCAACCCAAAAAAAGTGAGTGAAAACTCGAAATATATGAATGATGAATGAATGATGGACAATGGTTTGATGGATTGGGTTAGATGTGGGTGATGCTCTATTTGACATATTACCCGATGCATCACCTTCTTCTAGATCCACTATTTTACCTCCTATTTGCAATTAGTTTGCTTTTTATTTTTGTCCTTTAATTTTTCTCTCTTTTTTGAATGATTATATCATCAATTTTGCAATTTTTGTCAAAATTAATATGATAAATATGACATTTATTCATTTCTTAGCCCTAAAATATCTTTTTTAGACTATTCAAAGGCAAAACTTATTTTTTCTCATGAATTTGCCAACATATTACACATAAACTTTCATAACCCGTTTATAACTCAATTCACCTGTTTTCACACGCGGATGGTGGATGGATAAATTAAATTGGACTTTTACATATGATGGATGGATTGGATAAAACGGATAAAAGCAAGTGATGGATGCGAATGATGATTCACCCAATCCAAATCTAATCTATTGTCACCCCTACTTCGTATAAAAATCATTCTTCTCATTATATATGTTGTGTGATGCAATCTCTTTCAAAAATGTGCATATAACGATGCCAATTATTGACTGTCCGTGCACATAAATAATAAGAGAATGAAAAGTAAACATCAACTTTGATGAGGGAAAGAGCATGGCTGATGGACGGCCCCAAAAGGAAATTGCATTCAACATCCAAGCTATGGGCAAATTTTAACGCCTGCACCTCCGACCTAACACAAATGATAACATTTGAATTAGACTAATTGGACAACTTATAGATGCCCTAATGCCATATTGGATACAATAACAGTCATCCCATCGATTTTCTTTCCATGATTACGTCGCTGATTACACTACGTTGTTAAATTGTTACTCTAAGGAGTACATGGTGCCATTCTTGTTTTGATCTCTAACCTTAGGAATGAAATATAGTTCACCATCATCTAATTCCAGAGCTTTTCAACTACCAACCCTCCAATCATTCCCAGGACATGATAGACTTCACATGTTCACTTCTGTCACTATCCCTATGAGTCACTCTCTCAGCATGAATTGCGCTAGCTAGAGGTGTTGTACATCGCCCTTCATCCAACTCAAGCTCATAACCTATCATATAATTTAGATAGAATACAATGCGCCAATGCACAAAAAAGAGATTCACATGCTCAAATCTTTACATCGGTCCTGTATAGTAACCGACAACAGCAACAAAACCAATGGAATGCAACTTCATAATCGAAGCTTCTTCCCTGCTGGTTGTTGTACATCATCAAAAAGAGAACCATCGGCATTGTCACCTTTCTCTGCCTTTTTCCGGGCAATGATCTTGTTGATTTTGTGGAGATCGTTCGTGAGCTTCTGGTCTTTATTCTTCCGTGTCTTGCGCCCATCTTGCATCTTCACACCGAACTGGAATGCAGCTTTTGGCATTGCTTCCTTTTGCTCATTGTACTGTGCCCACTCCTCCTCCGTCTCAAAGTCCCATCGATGAAGACGACCTTTCGCCTATTCAGCATTTCCAAAGCACAATAAGCATAACATTGTCGCAATAACGTGGCGACAAGAAAATACCCAAGGGGGATGACTTACAACAAACAGCATCTACGATTCATATTGCCATACAGCTGAGAGCACCTAATTCGTGACATTCCTCGGCTCCCATCTACCACTCTACCAATATTAGCCTCTAGGTGTTGAAATCAACCATGTCTTCTTACTAATGTAAAGCGAAGAATCAAAGGACCCGTACCCACATTAGGGTGTCGAGTGTTAACATAGGCTTGAGGTCAAGTCAAGAGTCCAGGCAACAAAGCCTAGCTCTACGTAGTTACTCCCAAATCCTAGACCATATGTACCTCCTTGTCCAAAATAAACATCACTAGCCATGCTTTATAATAAAAGCTAGTATATCAATGGAAAGCCAGGTGGACAGGGCATAACAGAGACAAAGTTAGAAGGGGAAGGGTACAGAAGCACTTACTCGTCCACCCATATCCATTTTAGATAAGTCAGCTTCATCATCACTATCCACAATCTCATGGTTGTACTCTTGATAGCCAGGGTAGCATTCAGAATAACTTTCAGATATGAAGTTGGGGTCCTTCTCTCGAGCATCTTTCTCCCTGAGTTGTTGAAGCCTTTGATCATCCCGCTTGAACACAGACCCTAAACCTCGATCCTTCTCCTCTTGCGACATGAAACGAGGATCCTGAGGGATATTTACATTTGCCTGATCATAAGACTGCATTTGCTGTAGATACTGATCAGTGTAGGCCAATTGATCAGCATATTGGTAGTCCTGCCACTCTCCGTGGTAGGAAGCACCCAGTGCTTGGGCCTGGGCAGCATCATAACCATTCTGAGACCAACCAATCAAGAAGAACACATCAGGAATCTCAAAAATCTAAGGTAATGTTTGGTTGGATATAAACAACGTTGTAATGCAAACAAGTTTGTAATTGTGTTTCCATTGTTTTGTTTGGTTGTAGCAGAGTTTTTGCAAATAACAACTATCTTGTAATTATCACTACCACAAACTAGTAATCAGGATTGCATTATAATGTTGATTGCATTACATTACATTCAACCAAACATCACATAAACGCTAACAGAGTCCTGACAGTGCGTATGTGTGGAGAGTCCAGACAGGATTTATGTGTATATGCAGATATGCACCCACAAAATTGATCATCAAGATTCTACTCACCATTTGATGCCAATCTTGGGATGGATCAGAAGGTGGCACTGGTCCATAGACCGGCTCACTGGAATAGGGCCCTCTTTCTTTATTTCGAGGGGACTCTTCCATGTCCTCTGATATGGGGCTTTGACTCATATCTTTGCTGGGCACTTCATACTCAACTCCAGCGCCAACAAATATGTCATCCTCTTCAGCTCGAGCAACTGCTGGCCCTTGTTTCTCTTTAGAATCAACATTATTCTTCTTCGGAGGTGGAGGAGGTGGGGGGAGATTTTCTCCATTCTGTTTCTTGGATGACAACTCATCAGGTTTTGAAGGTTTCTCAAACTCATCATACTCATTGATCACAGCAGAAAGTTTTCCTACATGGTGACAAGACAGGAAGAAAACCAAATTATTCTCTTGCAAACACAAGAGACGCTGAGGAGAAAGTGGCTACAAGTATGTATGATTGCAAGTTAGCCTCGAAGAGAACCCGAAGCTCCAGGAATGGCCATAATAAGGGGTAAGAGGGAGGGGGAACAAGGCCCCATCCATATTTCCCTAACCTTAGGACATGAGGATAGCCAATAGGTTAACTACCAGATATAGAGCATTAACATTAGTACAACCAAACCCAAGGATTCAATAAACATATTAGAACTTGAAACTACAAAGGGAAGTCAAAACAGTGTCAGGTCCAAGGACACGACTGTCATATATGATGCCTTTGCAGCCCTACTTTAATATTCAGTGTCTCATACTTGCCACAAAGTCGAATAAATTGCATCAACCTTTATTGCACTCAATTTATTTGCCCTTATACCATCCTTGAATTTGATTTAACCAGAAAACATGAAGCTAGGAAGCATGTTCGGATATTCTGTTTTAACACTTCATTGATATGCCACAGTCCACAGCTTAGAGCACATATTTGTTTATGGAAGATAACATCCAATACAGCACGGCCTCCATTACTGCATCATGTATAGCTTTTTAGAAAGAAAACTTTTGAAGAATAGGTGGTGGCACTTTTATTTTATATCCGCAGAAGAAACTCTCAGAAAAACACAGCTTAGGACTCCTGGAGAGTTAAGATGACAACTGACAAGATACATTATACCTTTCACTTCTCTATCCTTCTTCTTTTTCTTAAGAACCTTCCCAGATGATCCTAGACGGAGATAAGACATAATTTTTGCAATCCGATCCAGCACAGAACCATCAACATTTACAGTCACCATTTCCTGCAGAAAAGTGACACATTCAGAAATAGAAGCTCACGCTAAAGAAGAAGAGAAAATAAAAAAGAATACTAACCTCAGGCATAGGACAATCAGCTTTACTTCTATGCAAAACAGTTGGAATGTCATGTGAATAACTATTTTCCTGCCATGAACAAGCATCAACTTTTAATCAGTGGTCACTCAAGAATATTATCACTCACTCGGACATTTCACCTAGAAAAGACCATTGAATAATCATGCAAAGCTACTCAGAAACAAGAAGCGCTCCTTTTTCTTGGATAAATTTAAGACGCACACAACGTAGGGGTAATAAAACCCTGGTCTTTCTTGTGGACGCCAAGCATTCCACCAACAATTTACCCCAAGGAGCAAAACAAGGAGCACCTCTTCACATTAAGACTGGTCCAGCACAAACAACAACCCAACGGACTAGCTGATCAGAAAAGAATAAGAAACTAAACAGAAAACCGAAAATAGTTGTAAGATTGGCAGGTCTTCTTCATCAAAAGATGATTAAGATATGGACAATATATCAGAGTTCAAGGGAAACGAAAGCTGCCACTCCCATCCAAGTTCGTCTAACAATGTCAATAATGTAAACAGGTATCTGATTAAGGTATGGCACTACTATTGCTCAAACTCAAAGTTGCTCAATAAAGATGCATCACCAAAGAGGCAGTAGCTTACCATATCAAAAATAAACGCCATACGACCAGGAAGGAACATTTCATTTGTTTTCATGACGGTTTGAGGCTTGACCATCCATTGATAAACAGACTACAACAGGTAAAATAAATAATTTAGTAAGATAAAAACTTAATCAGCACGGCATGCTACCAATGCCATCTATGGCCAGAAAAGTATACGCACCTTTGCAGTAGCAGTTCGAAATGATAATGGCTGCTCATCCTTGGCCGCTCTGAAAACAAACATAATTTGTCATTAATGCAACAAGCAAACACCTGCATGAAATCAAATAGTCTAGCAGAACCCAAATGACCACTGAAATAGGTGATAAGGTCACTCAAAAGTATGGCTGATCAATGTGCACACCCAGACAACTAAATAAATCAATCACACAAATTGGTTAAGGCCATACTTGGTAGACTAATATTAGCGCGATTGATAGCAAATTGATGTCTGTATGATATTGCACCCATACACTAAGAACAACAATATTCTACAAGCACAATGGGCAAAACTTACCTAGATTTTCCATCAGTGTCGTCAGCAGCATCTGGTTTTTTGTCCATCTCACTTCTTACTTTGTGAAGTAAAGCATAGTCCAATCCCTTCACCAAGTGAGTGTGCTCCACGTCACCTGGCCCAAATTAGGTGAGTCAGCACAAGTACAGTTCAGATGCAAATGGGCCATTCTCAAAATGCACAAATATTTAACAAACAAACTAATCCTAATTAGAAGATGCTTCAAAGCATTCTAAGAGCTACTTTCTTAGCAGCTCCTTTACCTCCAAGGTATTTGCTCCGCTCAATAGCCAGCTTATGAGAGTCAGCTGACCTGCAATGCTCAGAACAATGTCAGTTAAAGCTACTCATCCACATTATTTGTAAACAGAACTTAAAAGAAGAGACCCATAGAAAAGGCTCACTTGAGATCAACTGTCCCTGGAGGAGCCACAGCATGAAACCCCAAATCAGTGGGCTCATAATCAGGATTCTGGTCTTCCCTCCGCTCTTTTGCACGATCACGATACTTTGGCTGCTCTGGTTCTTCCAGCTTCTCCTCCCTGTAAAACATACACTCGCATGTGAGCCATTTTTCACAAAAGCATATAGAAGAACGGTATCAAAAACCTGCTTCTGCCAAGCCAATTAGGTTCACGCCGTTATAATCTAAGCTAAAGGCCTCACAAACCTATAACTTCAAAAGCAAGAAACCCTCAAAATTATTTCCAAATCAGTGAAAGCTGAAAAGAGAATTCACGCTGCATAAGCGCCATTTCACAGCTGCAAAGATGACAAAGGCTCCATATTGTGAGCCCTAATTAGCAGGAAAAGCTTCAATTAGGCTTGGGAATTTTCCTTGTTGATTAGTACATGGCCAATTTCCTGTAATCACTAATTTGCTCAATAAGTAACATTACCCAATAACATCTCACAATCTGCCATTGGCAGCATGTAATTTCATTTAAAAGATTCGAGATCATTCTAACCCAATAATAACAAGAAAAGTATAAGAAAAACTGATTCTATCAATCTGCATACTATTTCATAGAAATCAACAAAACCCAGTATAAAACCTAACTTTCACAAGAGAAACATGAAAGTTCAATGATTCAACCATTAACAATTTGAATCAAACCAGAGGAAAGTTGAAAAAGGAGGCTAATATACTTTCAAACACACAATCATTTTGGCTGCAAAAGAGAAATTAAGAAGAAATTTGAGCTTACTTTCGACGGAGAGCCCTTTCTTTGTGGTAATGCTTGTTTGATGGCATCTTCGTTAATGAAAACCTCAATTAGAGACGTCTTGAATGAAGAACGAACTCAAATCAAAGTGCTGCAATGGAGGACAGAGAAATCGAATTGAAAGGTGATGTTAGTCAGGGATTCGGATTTCGGATTTTGGGGAAACCGAACGTAGAAATTTGCCAACTACCGTTTATCCGACTAAACAACCCGATTACCCGATTCAATCGACTTTTATATCGAGACTGACCGCATTATAACTGAAAGAGTATGTCTCTGCCGGTTTTTTGAGCCCGACGCTCAACCCTATGGGCACCGGAACGAATCGGTTTATCGTTAGTCGGGCCCTCCCACCCTCGGGTTAGGGGTTGTTATCCTGGCCTTTTTTGTAGCTCTTGGTTTTTCAGCTCAATGCTCAACACTATGGGCCTATAAACAAGACTGTTCTTTTTATGGATATATTACAGTGTAGAATGGAAATGAATAGAGCAAAATGTGAAGGAGTAGACTGAAATGGATAAGAATGGTTTGTTGTATGCAAAAGTGGGAAAGAATAGAGTAGGAAATAGTAGAAATAGTGGAATGGAGTGAGAAATAGTGGAATGGAGTGAGAGTGGGAGGGAATGGAGGAGTATGGACAGAGTGGAGTACATGGTAAGAAGTGAGCCGGGGTGCGAGGGAATGGAAGAGTGTAGAAAGGAGTTGGAGAGAATGGAAGGGGGGTGGAAATGAGTGGAGGCCATATATATACACCTACGAAAAGAATAGGGACGAAGTCAATTTATCATCAATCGAGTCCCAGAAAGGTTAGGTCAGGTCGGATCAAGTCGGATTAGGGGTTGTTATTTGACACTTTTTTAAAAAATGGGATAGTCGATTTTATAATTAAATTTAAGAGCATCCTTAGCGCACGATTCATTTTTGAGATCATTATGCAAGGGTCTATCATTCCACGTCATCCCATTATCTCAATTTTTGGGTTTTGATCTCTCATCTTCACAAGGTAAGCATTATCAATTTGGATCATTAAATAAAACATTTGTCATTAACCCACTTCACAACACATAACTTTTGTTTAATCAAAAAGAAATGGAAAAATTAATTTAGAGCGCCCAAAAAAAAAGAAAAATCCACAGAGTTGAATTATTGATGAGGTTTGGATTGTAATCCCAGCCATCTGGATTGTGGGTTAAACGTTGAAATGATGGATCGTGAGTCCCACCAATGGATTGCAATAGGGTTTATGGGATGCAGGGATGACCATGACTAACAATTACCTAAAAGTAGGACCAAAGCCAATCAAACTATTTTGGTTTCAGAACCAAAACCGGTCAAATGGTTCCAATTCCAATTCCTAATATTAAATCAGTACGATCGGTTCCAGTTATGACTTCTAAAATGAACCCAGGGCCTAAATCGACAACCAGTTATGATACCCAAAAAAGAAAAAGGTTCTAGCCAACAAATAACTTTTTAACAAGTTTTTCCCCTTTTACAAAAGCGCTTAAAAAATCCTCCTAAAAATAATTTTAAATAATTACATTCGTTTTAGATCGCAGAGAGCCCACCCCATAGCTGTCGTTTGGTGCAGTGGCTTAGTGCTGATAGTGGTTCTTTTCACATGGTTTGTTTATATGTAGGTAGTACTTCCTTCTGGGAGGAGTCATCGTTTGCTTACCTCAGGCTGCTTAGGTATGTCACCTTCCTTTGATAGATTGTTATTATGCTACATAGTTCCAGCTACTTGCCTTTATTATATCGTGGTCATTCCTGGATATGTGTCATTTATTTTCCTTTTTAATGTTTTCACAAAATCTTTCCTCTATTAAATATTTTTCACAAAATCCTTTTTTTTTGTGGGTCTCTTGGAATCAGCCTCTCTACGGGTAGGAATGCCGGTAGAAGTAAGGTTGGCTACAGTTGGATCTCCCCAGACCCCGCGAAAATGAAAACCACACTGATAGGTGGTGGTGGTGGTGTTGTACATTCGTTTTAAAAAACAACTCCTGCATACCACGTATGTTGACAACTAACTTTTATTTAGTTGTTGTGCCCCAGTATAAGTTTATCATGAAAAAGTAGTACTATGCTATCAGAGATTAAGATGAATGAATTAAAGTGACGCATCAGGCCGTACATTAAAAAAAAAAATCTCCTTCATCAACATAAGTTAACTTAAAAAAAAAAAAAAAAAAAAAAAACCAAAGTTGTAGTCGCCCAAGTGGAATCTTGATCTCGCAAACTTTCCAACCCCACTCTCCTATCTACCTCATCTCTCCACCAAATTTTGGATCTGCCTTCATCTTTTTTGTCTCTTTTCTACAATCTCCTATTATTGAAGACTAGGATGGTTGGTTTTCGACAATGCTGGCCTTCTTATTTATTGCTTTCTTTTGCCTTTTTAGTAGTACTTTATTTACTAGTAGTAATTCTCTCCAATTGTGAGAGTTGTTTCTCTCTCCAATTGTGAGAGTTTTTCATCATGGTTATTTTGATTTGTCTTTGCGTAATTGTGTCACTTGACTTTGTAGGATGAAGTCCTACTTTATTGCAAAGCGGCTCTTCGATCGAATTCGACACTTCAAATGGAGTCTGTCACGTACGAAAAGTCTCTCACCTGAGAAAATTACGCTAGATCAACATGTCTACTTTCAAGAAGATATTACAATAGATCTGTGAATCTATTCTCCATATTTTATGCTGAAACAGCGGTGGTGGGCAGCAGATCGAGCAATATGTGTAAAAATAGTTCTCTGGCGTTGTAAATTGTATTTTGGCATTAGAAATTGTATTTGCTTGCATCAAATCTATCTTGTAGATGCCGTATGGCTAATTAATAAATGAATTCTTCCCTTTTCATTGCCAAAAAAAACCTAAATCATGAAATTTATATAGATAAAACTTAATACTTATATTACTGAAATGCTCGAAAAGTATGCGATAATAGCAATTCATCAAAAGAATGGAAAAATTTATACTCAACATTAAGCCAAACTTATTCAACGAACAAATAAATAATTTAACCGCTTGATATCATAATTTTTGAGAAATGAATCTCATCCCCACATGGTGGCAAATGAGCTTATTTCGGGGAACGAAGAAGACAATTTCACTAACAGGATCATTGGAACAACACATTACAGTATAACCCTAATAGTCCCTCAGTAGCAGGGGAATTGTATCATCTTATGATACGCACTTCTGATTGACAGCTTAACGTCAATATAGCAAAGCTTATGTCAATATAACTACACAGTGTGAGATGAAACCTACACAAGTTAATTACGGATTACAATCACAGAAATCGTTTCGGGGAGAAAAAGCAATTTAAGTGGACGAGTTCATCTGCGACGACATGCAGCTTTGTTCTCCAACCTTAACACTTTAGCGTAAACACAGCAGGCTGAAGCATGTAATTTTCTGCAATGACCCCCAGAGCAGGGTTGTGGTCCATACGGAGAATTTTGGACAAGAAAGTTCAAGAAAAAGAGTCACCATTTGGGTAACAACCGTTGCAAAATTTTGGAATTGACCGTCTCCAGTTAGGCTAAGCACCACAGTGTCATAATCAGTTTGCGAGAACCTTGAGGGCCACACTACTCGCAAGTAGACTGCAATTCTGAGCTACCAAGATTCCAGAATAACAAAGGAAGATAAAAAAGGCACAAACCAAACCAAAATCTGCAGTCACTTGGTATTGAAGGTAACAGTTGGATGACAGTCAAAACTAGCGAAAAGGCAAAATTTAAATCCATATGCGACATGTCTGAAGATTGACGAACAGGATAACAGGTTAACCCACTACGCTTCAAAACACACAAAAAAAAGGAATAACTCAATTCTAACTAGGCGTCTGTCTCAACAAAACGAGCTAACCTAATCATCATCTTCGATCACCTTGGTGCCCAATCCCTTCAAACCTTCAGGGGGAATCTCTGCGACTGTGACCAGTGAGTAAAGCTCTTCCTTGGCATCTTCATCGTCGTTCCTCTTGCGAGAAATTCGGACCCTGACCCTTCTTGGCACACTCCTGATCCCCCTGCTCCAGATTTGCTTGTTCAACTTGACATCCACTCTCACATCTTTGGTCCCCATGGCTTTCTCGGCAAACTTACGGATTTCTTTTATTGCTTTTGGAGCCTTCTTCTTGAATGTGCTGCAATTCAAACAAATTTAGCTTGTCACAATCACAAACAAACATCAACTAAATCAACTCTTGAAGACAGCAAGAGCTTTGGGAATTGACCTAGCAGCCTTCCTAATTGTTACAGGAAGCCTCATCTGTGTCACAGTAGAGTCGAAATTTGATTTGTTATAGGCATCCAGTGAGTTTCATAGCTCCAAACCATTACAAATGATCATAGGGCAACCAACCCCCCCCCCCGGCGCCAGGGGCGGGAAAAAAGGGTTTAAAAAAACACTAGTTGAGGAAATAACCAACATTGATATCATCCTCGTTCGTGCCTAGCAACTCTGATCAGGAACCCAACTATGTCAGATATCACTTATCAGCAGGCCAAAACCCCCACCAAAACCAGGGTTGCGGGAAGCCACGCTTCGAACTCAATATAATCGGTTTCTTAACCATAAGTTACGTGCATCTCTTGGACAAGAAAATAACTAATGCTGCTCTCCATCAGAATTCAGTCACATAGGGCATCCAACCCAATATAACATCAGCGAAAAGAAAGGTCAAAAACCAAGTTCATAGCATCCCTCATTCATGCCTAACAACTCTTTTCTAGAGATCAAGCATACTACTTATTGCGGACCAACTCACAATTTCCCTAAATCAAGCCGATACTGTCATTAATCAAAGGAAAATAACTCATCAGCAACCACAACTTCTTGCAACTATTGCCAGTCAATATGCTTAAGTTAAACAGTGTAAGAGCACACATACCATGACAGATGAGGATACTATGAGAAACAAGATTACGTAAAAACAAACAGAATCTAAACCAAACATTTGAGTTGCAGCTAACATTCATGCATCGAACCAAACATTTGAGTTGCAGCTAGCATTCATGCATCGAACGGTTCAGTCATCATCAATCCCTAATTTCTACAAATTAAGATTTCAACCAGGGTTCGAATACATCATACTAGAACACTATAGGACCTAGAATCTCAATCGCATCATCGAAGAAGGAAAAATCGATCAATTTGGTAGCATCGAAAATGAAGATTGAACTGAATGATTTGCTTAGGAGAGAGAAAGTACCAGCCATGGAGGCGTTTGTGGAGGTTGATGGTGTACTCTCTGGTTACAACCTCCTCCTTCCTTCCCTTAGTCTTCTCCACCATTTTCGCCCTTCTTTCCTTCTAGAACTTACCTCACCCTGCAATTCATCAACAATCTCACTCCGTTAGCTTCAAGATCCGCCATTAATGCAACGGATGAGAGAGAAAGATGGAGAGATAGAGAGAGAAGCAACCTCGACGGCGGCAATGGACGAGAGCGAAAGCAGTAATAGGGAAGAAGAGAAGAAAGTATTAATGTGGGTGGGAGAAGTCGTAAAACCCTAATTCCTCTTGATGGGTTTTTGGGCTCCAATGGGCTTAATATGTTGTCCCAATTGCCCATTTTCGGTCCAGAAATTTCAAAACCCAGTTTGGGCCTGCCCAACCCTATCTCTTAGAGATGGGCTTTTTGTTTCATCAAAACAAAAGTAGGAGCCTTGTTCTTAATTCTCATCGCATATTCGTAGCATGAGTGTTGCTCGTGGGTATATCAAATTAAAATATGCTTGTGGAAATTAGCTTAGTTTGCTTAAACTTAAAATGGTAATTAGATAAGATATTGACCGAAGAGTTGTAAAAGATTAAGATTCGTCTTGTCCGATAAAATTAGTTGTTGAGATATAGTAGTAGATACATGACTGTTTGTTTGTCTGATAGTTGTTTAAGGAGTGGATAATTGTTTTAATTTAAATGGTTAACTTTTAGATATTTACATGAATAATTGAAGAATATGAGCTCAATAAATTAATCTATAGAGACAGCTGACAGTGTAAATTGACATAAATAGAGACGGATAATATATCAGAAATAAAATTAGCAGAGATTATTTTTAACCTTTTAAATGGCCAAAAGTTAAAATTATCCGGTTTTCAAAACACCGTTGTAGACACTTCATGGAAAAAGAACATCACTTCAATTGTCAAATGTGATGCCAGAGAGGGAAATGATTAGTTTGTTGCGAATTTTAAGCTACGGTATGGAAATCATTAAACCCAGAGAAGAACAGTGTACTAGAACTTGGAATACTCATTCCTCACTCAGGGGAAGTTATAGCTTATCGGGGTAGTATAGCACACCTTAATTAGCTCGCTAATTGCTTAATTACGTCCCATTGAGTTAGATAATTATGATTGTTCATCATTCTCGGCTTGCTTGATGCCTCCACGTACGAGGTAATTTTTTGGAAAAAATTAAATAAAAGAATTAGAAAATGATTAACTTTGGATTTTCTTCAAACTTGTCACACAAATTTCATCATAAGTAGGCCCCACCTTCTTAGGCCTAGAGGTGGCAATTAGGGCTGGCAGTGCTTACCCCTCCAGTGATCTGCGGGTTGATGGTTTGAAATTCATCAAATTGTGCGGGTTGTTTTAGCTATGCTATAATATCATTAGAATTTAACCCTATTTAGCAAACTGTTTAGCAAATAATTATTACTTGTTAATTGTTTATATTAGTTATTAGGCACTAGTTGAATTAGCTGTTTGTATTAGCTGTTTGTATTAACTGTCTGAATTAGCTGTTTGTATTAGCTGTCTGAATTAGCTGTTTCTGATAAAATTGTGAGACAAAAGCTAATTCTGTAAAAAGAACTCTTCAAAAAAGATAATAAAAGTAGCTTTTTCAAATTAGCTTTTTGGACCTGAAAAGCTATTCCAAAAAGTTATTTTACTAAACACGCAACTTAACTTTTTTACTAGATCAAACAGCTAATTTTGATCCAAAAAGTTATTTTTAGCCAAAAAGTTATCCAAAAAGTTATTTACCAAACACCCTCTTTATATCACACTGCACCACTAGCCCGACTTGTCATTCAAGGCTGTAGACAGCAACAAGGGGTGGATTATCACGAGACCTTTCCTCCAGTAGCTAAAATAACCAAGGTCAGAGCTCTGTTAGCTATTGCTGCAGCCAAGGGTTGGACTTTATATCAAATGGATGTGTCCAATACCTTCTTACATGGAGACTTATATGAGGAAGTATACATGCATCTTCCTCAAGGATTTACTGGGTATGGATGCAGAATATCTATTAATACAGAGCCTGTTTCAGTCAAGGGGAGTGGTAAAGTGTACAAGCTGCTAAAATCACTATATGAACTCAAACAGGCTCCCAGACAGTAGTTTGCAAAGCTGTCTTCAGCACTAATCAGTTTTGGTTATGAGCAATCAAAGGCTGATTATTCATTGTTTACAAAGCAAACTACAAATAGCTTTACTGCAGTTTTGGTGTATGTGGATGACATGGTGATTATTGGAGATGATCATCAAGAGATGTTAAAGCTTAAACAATAGCTGAGCTCTCAATTTCATATGAAAGATTTGGGAGAATTGAGATATTTTCTTGACCTGGAAGTAATCAGAATTCAGAACAGCACAAGGTGTTTTTGTATCTCAAAAGAAATATGTGCAGGATCTGATCAAGGAGACAGAACAAACTGATTCTAAGCCCCTGAGATTACCAATGGATCTGCATCTCAAGCTTACACCAGATCAAGGAAATGTTTTGGTCAGTGGAGAAAAGTATAGGAGGCTGATTGGGAAGTTGATATACTTAACAATCACTAGGCCTTATGTAAGCTATGCAATTCAAGTATTTAGTCAATTTATGACAAAGCCAACTCCAGAACATATGAAGGCAGCTATTAATATGGTCAGGTATTTGAAGTCTGCTGCTGGTCAAGGAATACTCATGGCTAATAGCTCAGCAGCACAGTTAACAGCATTTTGTGACTCTGATTGGGCAAGCTGACCTACAACCAGGAGATCTACAACAAGGTACTATATATTGCTAGACAAGTCTCCAATTTCATGGAAAACAAAGAAACAGCCTGTTGTTGCCAGATCTTCTATAGAGGCAGAATATAGATCCGTGGTTGTGACGTGCTATGAAGTGTTGTGGTTGTTGCAGCT